>VUQG01001415.1:0-16320 GCA_015106755.1 Etia nguti | reverse complement strand
CTGAAGAGCTGAAAACATCAAGGCTTTAAGACACCTTAAAAAAAAAAAAGCAAAGATAACAGAAAGAGAGGCTTCGAGCTGCCGGCTGCAGCGAGGAACTCCATTCATTCATATTTTATACCGTCTCGCTCCATCTCAATTGTAATGCCTTCGCCGAGCTCACAGCAGACAGAGACCCATTAGCTTTCAGTGATGCTAAACTGAACTTATGAAAGATGTCAGCTGACCACACTGCTCACTGTGCTCTTACAATCACATGGGTCACAAGAACACCAACAGCTCAAATCTCAGACTCTTTATGAGCAGTGCAGACTGCAGCAAGTTGTCTACTATGGGCCTCGTCAACAATGAAAAAAAACCCCACAGACATACAAACATAAAGGTGACCACAGACGTAAATGGAGGATGAACACTATGATAAAAAAATGTTATCTTGTGGGGCTATATTAAGGCGCTGCACTTGAAAAAGGGTTATTTCAATTTCAAATACCTATTTATACTTAGTTTTATTCTGATTATTTTCTATTACAGTAACTTTAATTATAAAAGATTAGAGATATCTGATAAAGAGATACAGAGATTAGACAGTCTATTCTTGAAATTCACTTTTTTTCAGTTCTGCAAAACGCCCACCTCTCGTCTTTCTCAGCACCATCTTCTACTCCACTTAGAAAATTGGTGCAGGCAGACAACCATTGTCTATTTCTTCTCTTAAATGAGTCTGCGGTAAAGTACAGTCTATCACTGACAGCCATGCGGTAGCCATTAGCCTGTGGGCTTACTTATAATGAACTCCTTTTCCGGGACCAGGGAAAGCTAACCTTTGGTTGTGATGGTGTCCTGGACAAATGGTAACAAATTCTTTGTGAGCAGAAAGCAAAGGTCTGAGCCCTGGAGTGGTCATCCATAATAGCTTCCAGAGGACTCTTCCAGAGCCATATATTTCTACTAAGGCTTTTAAAAGCCTTTACAAAACACACCTCTGCATTAATAAGTGAGTTTGACAGGAAGTGAAAGGGCAATGCATGGTTGGAGTCAAATGTGAAACATATCCATTTGCATATAAACAGACAAACACTACTTTTACAAATGGCTTTAAAGGAACTGGAGACTCTGACGTGGTAATTGATGAGAACTTAGAAAGAGAAAAAAAAGAGTATTCGCAGTACTGCCTGCTGATTATATCACATTCTAGCGTGCACATGCTAATACGTTACTGTTCGAGTCCGTCTTAAACAGGCAGAGGGAAAGAGCGAGGGAAACCACAGCTGCAGATTAACAGAATCAATGCAAGACAAAGAAAGTCTGCAGAGCTTGTTGGTTATGGCACAATCAGTATTCTGCATTCAAGTTGTGTTCGAGGTGGTGGGTACTAACTCCATGTGTAGGCATGGTTTTCTTTCTGTTCAGAGACTTTTATATCTGTGGAAGTCTCTGACCACTCCAAGTTTAATCACAAACAATGCATTTTTATTTTTCCATTGCCTGCTGAGAGCAAACAGGCAAAATCATTTTGAAAAAGTCTCATTATTGTATGCACTACGTCTATCCCACTCTTGAGCTTTTTATAGCTGCAGAAAAACAGTCAAAACAACCTATTTACTGATGGCGAAAGGCCATCTTATTGCTTAGCTGTTGCACATCAATGGCTGCCTATTAGACAAACAATGTTTCAGACCCATCAAGGCCGGATCACCTAATGAGCAGTGAAATCTCTCGCTTACATAAAGTGCACAGGTTACGCTATATTTTTTATTATAATCCAAGAGAGCAAAGGTGGAAATGCTCAGCAAGCATCTTCAAAAAGAGGACTTTAAGATGGCTGTGTTTCGTATGTAATCTATACTCACAGCCTGACTGCATTCATTTAAGCACAGCAGCAATAACACTTCCTCCATCTAAATGAAGTCACAATGCACATATTTTTACTTTTTCTACTTACAGCAAATCAATGGAACAACCTCAAAAACTGCACCTTCCTCAGGGGAAGTTCATCCAGGCTGAACTTTCCCACAGAGCTGAACCATGGTGAACTTTGAGCGAAGATGTGACCCAAAGCATCATAATCGCAGGAGACACCAAACACTGCAGAATTTAGACAACTTTGCTCTGCCGAAACAGAAAGTCGTGCCCGGTGCAGACGGGTTATGGTTTATATAGTTGATGGGTGATGATTTCACTCAACTGTTTTAAAATGTTTGTGACTTTGTCACAAAGCTTCCAAGCCTACCTTCAACTGTTCCTGTGGAATTTCCCCCTCAACTCTGTGACGTGAACAAACACACAAGGAAATAAAAACAATTTTTAAAAAGTGTTACGATCAGTGGTTGTTGTTACGATCAGTGGTTGTTGTTACGATCAGGGTTAGTTCCCTCAAGTATGCATGTGATTAGAAACAACATTAAAAACTGTTTCTATTTTGCTGTCCTGTAATACTGTACAACCACACCTTCCCTGGCACTTCAAATGCCCACGTCTCTCCTCTTCACCAATTCCCATTGTGCCCAAAAATGTTACTATCTCACATCAAAAATGAAGGTTAAGGTTTTTTCTTTTTATGTATTCATACACAAACATTGACTAACACAGCCTCACTCCTGAGACGTCTGGTAGGTCTTTGAAAGCCATGACAGTCAGCCATAACAGGGGCAAATGCAATATTTATAACTTGGTAACATGGTAAAATCTTTCTCCCTATATGACATTCGCACAAAGTCTCGCACAGAACCTGCCGAGGCTGTCAGGATAATGGCACTGATGCAGACAAAGTAGGTTAAGGCAATGCCTGTTCTGCTGGAAGACGAAAACAAGTCTGGCTCGAAGCACTCCGCCATACTTTTTTATACCCAAATGTGAAGAGTGTGTATGTGTGTGTGTGTCTCTTTAACGGGGTTGACATGAAGGCCACAACCTCAGGCTATGTCTGTAAATATAATCAGGCTCTAATACACTGCCTTGTATTCCCTTTGTAATGCCTTTCTTTCGCTCAGGATCAGATTTGATTTCACCTCATGCTCTCTGACAGCTTTAGGTTTGTTTTAGGATTCTGCCTTAAACTCATGGCTGTATGCTCCAAGGACTTTATATCAGCCTCTAAGGAATATTAAAAATAGTTAAATTATTCTGTGCTGCTTGGGAAAAATAAGTCAACAAACAGATGTGAGACGCTGTGACGAAGCAAAGGGGAGAGGATTATATCTTAGCTCATCTGATGTTTCAGAGAACCTTTTGGAAAAATCTCCTGAGCACCGTCTTTGTTAGTGTGAGTGTGTGTGCGCGCGTGTGTGTGTCTGTGGATTTCTGCTAGTGATGGTGGTTAAGCAGAAAAGTAGCAGCTGCCCACCAGCTCCTGCCTACACCAACCTGGCACCAAGCAGGGGAATCCATGCCAGGTCAGGGAGCGACAAGGATGGGGAGGGGGTTGGTAGGTGGCTCTGGGGGCCCATATGGGGGGCTGGAACCAGGACCTGACAGCCTTGTGGGTTCCCTGGTGAGCATGTACGTATTAAACAGGTGGCCTTCGGTTAGGAATTAGGAAGAGGTGTGGATTTTAAGTGACACTGTTGGGATGTAGGACTAAAAATTCACAAGGTTATCATTTTTTATTTATTTATCTGTGAGCTACGTCCTCAGTTTAAATGGGTGATTCAGTCTTGAAATTGTATGTTTTAGTGCTTACACTCATTGTGATAAAAAAAAAAAAGTAATGTGATGATAATGTGTGGCGATACTTCAAAGTTTTCCTGAGGGGAAGTTTGTCTTCCTAATGAGTTCTTCAGCATCAACAGCAAAAGCAAAAGCAAAAACATGAAAGGATGTGATGAGAGGATGTCATACGAAAGAGAAAAGAGAAGTTAACGAGCAGCTGAAATGAGGTTGTACCACAAGCAAATCTGACCCGTTGTGACGTAAAGCATGTTCCTTTACGTTAACAGAGTAAGAGCTAACACCAACACACAAAACAACAATGTCAGGATTAAGGTCAAGCATGCACTCATGCGCAGATACACGAAACTCTCTGTTCCAGTGAGTAGGGAGGGAGGCAGCAGGGGTCTGGCTGGCAGACAAGTGTCTGGTCATGGTGACCTACACAAGTGGTGTCCTCTGGAACACACCTCGCTCTCCATCTCTGGCTTTTCAACACCAACCCTTTCCCCCTTTCGCCTGCGTTTCCACTCTCTTCTGTCCATGCTTTACTGTTATTTCCAAATTTGCACTAAATTATTGTAGTTCAGCATCACTGAAGGGAGAACATTTCTGCGGGGTTAAGGTTGAGGTTAGCGATTTAGCTGTCAGCGGTTAATTCTAGGAAATACATTATGCCAATGAGCATCCTGTGCATGTGCACAGAAATGCAGATGCAGAAGGAGAAAGAATTTGGTGTAGTCCAAAAATGTTTCTCTCCACTTTTTTTCTGATTTCCTTTCCAGAGTTTTGAAATGGTAATGAGGCTGCTGGTATTTGCATAATGTGCCTTTCCTCATTCCTCTTTTTCTACTTATCCAGGCTCTCTTCTACTCAAATTGCGGTTCTCCTGCCTCTTACCATCTCCTTTCATTGCATTTATTCTTCTCCTCCCACTAACCCGCTCTCAGGTTCTTAAGTGCTCATAGATTATTGACAACTCTAAATAAAGATACGATAAGATAAGCAGTTCAGCCAGACAACAGGAGCTGACCAACAGGTCTGCCACTTCCTGTGTGAACAGCTCCTAATTCTTAGCAGGCTTGCTCAAAGTCTCTCATTCAGTTCAGCCCTAATATCAGCACTGTGCAGACGGAAAATGGACACTGCACAAAGCCTTAAGACTAAAAAACTGAAAAGAAAAAAAAATACTGCTGTCAAATTTCTTGCCGATTACGACGGTGCATGCCAGGCAGGCAATGATGAAAGGAGCCATAACGAAGTCCTTCTGTGAGCTACAAAAGCATTTCTGGTCTACATAATCTGTCACTTCTGCTCCCACTTTACTCTTCTATTTTCCATCCTCTTCTCTCAATTTGTCTTCCTCTCTCCTCCTCCTTCCTCATCACTTCTCTCACCTTCCCCTCCCTCCTCCTCGCTCCCTGCAGCGTCTGTGCTCTGACAGTTATGTGTGAGTGGAGCGTGGGCTGCTGCTAATTTGTGCAGAGTGGGAGAAAGCTGTTTTGGCTCACGGAGGGGGGAAAAAAAACCCAGTTTAGCCTATATGATTGGATGGATGGATAGATAAGCCAAACTAAGAACAAACACAAACACAAACGCAAACACACACACAAACGCTCATTTAATATACGTTTGTTTAGTCTGTAATTTTCACATCCTCGTCTAATGTCACATGTGCATTTACTGATAGAAGCAGCTGCTCAAACCTACATTCACATCCAAAGTGTGGAAGTGACTCCGAAAGGTGCAGACTTCTGTTCCTCTTACAGTACCTCCTCCTGGGTGCAATTTAGTCATCCTGATTAATATGCACCCAAATCTGTTTCCATCAGAGTCTTCCTCATTATCTCCCTCATTTTTAAATTTTACTAGCATTCATCATGTCGCCTGATTGACACCCACTCAATTTTGATCTGAAACTTTAAAAAGAAAGAAAGAAAATGCACAGTCACAGACTTGTGGCTTTAAGGTCAGCACCACTCACTGATGCTGTTAGCATCTCATTAAGGTCTGTGTTGAAATGGACTTTGCAGCATCAAATAAACACACGCACACACACACACAGAGGAAGTGTTACTGTTGCTCTTGGCACCCACTTAATTAATTCTAACACATCGTATGAATGTGTTAATAGACCATTGTACTGTACCTATTCCAATAAAATGCTGTTGTCCTTTTTTGGCAGGCATTTAAACATTTAGTTATTCTTAGGGTTGGAACAGTCTCCACATTTTCAAGTGAATTTATTCAGCATCTCAGTCCAGCGAGTTAACTGTGGAAATACAAGTGCACTAGCTTTGAAGAGAACCGGTTAATCTTCCATCTATGGCGGATCCTTTGTGGTATACATAGTATGGGTGGGAGCGACCCATGATGAAACTATTCCTGTGTGCTGCCCACAACGATGGTATCATGACAGCAGTTTTGCAATACTCGATGCTCTGCAAGAAAATTATCTACGATACATCAAATGTCTTAATGAAAAAAAAACCAACCTCTGAAAGTGCAAAAAAAAAAAAGAAAGAAAAAAAAGAGGATTTCTGTATTTTTTCACTGCCCTTTGTTGTTAGTGTGTGTACTATCATCACTATTCAACATCAATTTTGTGCCAGTTCAGTTAATCAAATCTGATTTTCTTTTTGCTTCTGAATCCCCTGCGAGTTTATCCTTTTTAGAGCTACTTCCCTTCTCTTTAACCTCATTGACTTGATAAGCACCTCAATGAAGAGCCATGAAGTAGTGACTCTGTAAGTCAAATTATCAAGGGAATCTGCTAAGAGTACCTGTATATTTTTATAAAAATAGTCAAAAGAGGCACCGTGGCCTCTCTGTGCTGCCTCTTTTTCTGCCTCCTCTTCCATCTCACCCACCAACCAACCCAGCAGATGGATGCCCCTCCCTGTTCCTGGTTCTGCCAGGTCCCTTCCTGTTAGACAACAGATCTTCCTTCCTACCATCGCCAAACACTTTCTCACAGGGAATTGGTGTAATATAACTGAAATTGCATCACAAGAGAAAGTAATATAATATAATGCTCTAGAAATATTATGTTCCACTCTAAATACATTGTAGACATTTTGTCTATAGCTTCTCAGCATTTAAAGTGTAATGCACACTGTAATTTATCCTTCAGGTTAGAGTCATTACATGTAAATTTATCTCAGGAGCCAGTCACACAGGCCTAGAGACCAGTTGGAGACCACCTAACAACCACCGCAAGAGGAAAGAAATGAGCATTTGCCATTTGCTATAGTCACATGCAGTTTGTATGGAAGGTACCAACTTGTCTAAACAGTTGTAAAACAGGAGATTGTGGTCCAAACCAGAAATGGAAACCTTCCACCATCCGAAGTATCACCTTTGGAAAGGTAAGGCACATTTTTTTTTACTATGAAGTTTGAAAGTGCTCACTTTCCAGTATGTGTCACGCTTTTTTCAGCTTTACTGCGACTCAGTTTGCGAGTGCATGGGCGCCTTCCGTCTTCTGTATGAAGTGCAGGCGTCCGAGGCAATCAGAGTTTTTAGGTGCAGCATTCTCTTTGCAACCACTTGCCAACCAATCAGGAAAACCACATTTTTTTCTTAGCAGCTGGAGGTTACTAGGTGGTCATTTACTGGTCTCTAAGCTTGTGTCAGTGAGGGCTTATTGATATTTCAATTTATAGCAATTTTTATGGAGGAAGTGATTAAAGCCTCAAAAAAAATTCAAACAATTAATTTTTTTAATTGCTTCTTTGTTGATATGGTGACAAACATGATTCATACCACAAAAAAATAGTGCCTTTGAGGAACTACTTTCACTTTTTTCATATGATATAGGGTTAGTTTCTTTTCTCCATTTTTGTGAATGTGAATGTATCATTACGTAGTGATGCGATTTTGTGTATAATAGAGGTTTAACCCCCATTGGTCCTATCCACCACATGAGAAAGGGGTCAGAGGTTAATCCCTGCTTGTCACTATTAGCAGAGAATGCAGGCTACAGTGGAGCTCTAACACTTTCTACAAATCTCAGACTTGCAGTACATTATAAAGTTTCACATTTTCTTCCCCTCTCAGTATGCTCACTCGCCCACACGTTCATATTCTTTCTGTTTCGCTCTCTCATTAGGTAGTCAGTTAAAGAGTTGTAAATGTCAATATCATTAAGTTAATTTCTCTCCATATTATAGATACGTGCTCAACAAAGGCAGGCATCTAGCCCAAAGTTAACAGAGGAGTAGAGCAGGAGGGGATAAAGTGTGTTGGTCTAATGGGGTATAATTTTGTACATGCATTATATTATGCTCCAAGCTCTGATAAATGCATAATTACACCAAAGCTTTCAAGCAGACATCAAATTTTATGGAAGACTAAAACTTTCTAAATTTACAGCATTGGTAAGAAACTCTAAAAACACTCTACTTCAATTTCATTCATAAAGTAGGGATTTTCATATTTTTTATACTTAATTTAAAACTAAAATGAAACTTGAAAGACTCCTAGAGCCATTTGTTGTTTTGGGTTTTTTTTTTATTTTTATTTTTTTAATAAATAGATGTAGGCAGCCGGTCGTCGAGTTGTTTTCGTGTCTCCCGGACTGACTCATTGCTGTTGAGATCAAAGCAGAGGCATTACAATCCGGAGGATTCATGGTTCTTCTTGTCACTGAAGTTAGTCCTTTACAATCGCTCTCGTGCTTTGTATTTGGCACCAGTAAGCTTTCCGCCTCATAGTACTGTGGGATGGATACCAATCTAAAGATCACGAATGCCTAAAACTTCTACACCATTGTCTATGTGCATGCGTCTATCTGTGTGTTTATGCCATTACGTGGGTCACCACTGCAGGCAATGAAACATACTATTAGCAGACTACAGCTCCGAGCCTTGGCACCCATATCTGTGACATCACTGCTGCATCAGCATTTCGTCCTGCCACATGGGACAAACATAACGCTTGTGGGTTGATGACATGCTTATGCGGCGCGATCATCCTACGTTCCTGTCAACAAGAAGATGAAGTTTCAACCAAATTTCCTTGTGCCACGTGCACTTTCACGTAAACGCACGTGAAGTGACACACGCAGAGCGAATTCTAAACGGAGTCGATACTAAAAACAACACGCAACGTCAGCTAGTGGAAATGATTGCATGGCTGGGCCTAAATGATAAGTTCCCTCATAATCAGACACTGACAGAGTGTATTCTTAAGCCATACATTAGCGAGCAAGAGAAACCTGATCACCTCTGAGCATTAATGTTCTGTAATCACCTGTGGTGTACACGACCAAAAGACAAGACTGGATCAATTGCTCAGCTCTCAGTAAACACATGCAAGATGTACACCACTGAATTAATTGTACTAGATAACCTGTTCAACTGCTCATTAACCAAGTATCTAATCAGGTAATCACATAGCAGAAACTCAGTGCATGTGCACATGCAGACACTGTCAACATGACCTGCTGAAGTTCAAACAGAGCAATAGAATGGAGAGGAGAAAAGTGATTTAATTTACTTTGAACGTGGCATGGTTGTTGGTGCCAGAAAAGCTTGTCTGAGTGTTTCAGAAACTGCTGATCTGCTGGGATTTTCCCCACATAACCATCTCTACGATGATCCAACACAGAGAAAATATCCAGTTAGCAGCAATTCTCTGGGTGAAAATGCCCCATTGAGATCAGAGGAGATTATCCAGACTGTTTCGAGCTGATAGGAAAGCAACAGGAACTCAAATAACCATTCGTTATAACCAAGGTACGCAGAAGAGCATCTCTGAACACACAAAACATCTAACCATGAAGCAGATGGGCTATAGCAGCAGAACACCACACCGTGTGCTACTCCTGTCAACTAAGGACAGGAAACTGAGGCTAAGGAGGATCCAGCCTGTCTTGTATCAACGGTTCGGATGGTGGTGTAATGAATTTCGGGGATATTTTCCCAGCAAACTTTTTGGCCCCTTATTACCATTTGAGAGCTTCGTTTAAATGTCATCGAATACCCGAGTATCATTTCTGACCAACCCGTAAAAACCTGTAATAAAAATTTGTACGGTGAATCCAAACAATGACAAGACTGATCCAAGCCATCAACACCAATCCAAATACAGTTCACACACATGCAGTTACACAGACAAATAAGCCCTACCAAAATGGTTGCGTGCTGTTGGTTTAATAAGTTCCAGAGGCTTCTCCGTGCTGGTTAATCCACCTGTCAGAGAGAAGGAAAAGTTAGGCTAAATATGGTCTTTAATGTGGCAACAAAATTAGCTTTAAAATAGAATTCAAAATTAATTCTCAATTTTGCATTGACTATGCAGGACTGGATTAAGTTAAGTAGGATTAATTTCAGTCATCTTTGCAAGCCCTCATTAGTGAGAGTATTAATATTTATATTGGGATGCTTATGAAACTAGCATTAGTGAAATCTTAGTAGAAAAGTACTGAAGATGACTTAAAAGGAAAAAAAAAACATTCACAAGCACAATGTCAAAGTCTCTTCTTAAATGGATCAGACTTCAGGCTTTCTTAATCTGGCTTCACTGCTACAGATATCTGCTCAAAAGAAGGCCTGCCGTACTTATGACTGTACTTATTAATATGTCAGGAGATTTTACCAATGTTTCCGGCTTGTTTTAGAAATCCAAACTGCTTAATGTAGTACAGAAAGCTGAAAGTCCAGAACTAGACTTAAGCCTTGTCCATTACACATGTACTCTATCATATGACAGGCCCCCGTCATTTGATGGAGTGGATGTGTAGTTATTTGCTGCATGTAATAATAAAACAAGTAGTGATTCAATCATGGACTAGCCTTTAAAAAATGTAATGAAAGAGAATTCAGTAATTTCCAAAACATCTGAACTCTACATTTAATTGGAAACTAATTGGAAGACAACAGCTGCTGAAACTGAGGACTGGATCTGTGCAACAGCTTTCAAAACACATGAGAGACAAAATCTTCCTTTCAAATCTCAAAGGCTTTCATTCTGTATTTTTTAAAGAGCTTTCCCCCCACCTCCACTCTTGTCTGGATTTCAGCTGCTCAACAATTTACAGCTTACTTTGTTTCTAGTTTACTTCTACTTTATAGTTTCAGGAAGTACTGAGGACGGCGGTCCTTTAAGAAACCTGCTCGGTTTCTTAAAGATCTAAAAGTTTCAATGAGTAAGTTTAGCACCCAGAAACTTTCTTTTTGTACTGTATCAGGTGTAGAATGAGGTTTGGTATTGTCTTGTTGAAAAATCTTCCCCAGAAAAGAGATTTGTGGGTGTCAATACATTTCTCCACAATCTTTATATAAATCATTAAGCATTAAAGGTGCCTTCACAGATGCGCCAGTTACTCATACCATATACACTAATTAGCTCTGATATCTTTTTCCCCCTTTAGCCTGGATAATATAGCACACATTACATTTAGCTTTGTTTGTTTGTTTGTTTGGTTTTTTAATACATTTTACACATATCCCTTAAAAAAAACAAAACAAACAAACAAACAAAAACGCTGTTTTTTTCCTGTATTCCCGTTCTTACCACTGCTAACATTTTTTTTTTTATTTTATTTTTTTTTAAATTGTATTTATTATCCACTTTTTAAAAAATTTGCTCATAAGGCCTAAGACTTTGACCTACTATCAGGTGTTAAGATGTTGAAAAAAGAAGATATACCATGTACTGTAGTTACAGCAAGAGCAGTATAGCGATTTTTTTTATGCAGTGTGAGTGGGAGTGGGGCTCCAGTATGCTGGGCTTATAATGAAATAGTGAAAGTAAAGCAGTGCTGACTCTCAGCTTTCACTTCAGTGTATGTAGTGAGGGAATTGTATACCCTTTTGTTCACCGTTGTTAGAGGCAAGTTAAACATAAACTTATATCGAGCAATGATCACATTTAATCTTCCATTATTCATAACAGCTTTCCGACATTTATTAACAGATATTCGAGCTCCTCTTCTGTGTACTGCAGCCTTGTTTTGTCCTAAGACTCTTATTTAGCAAGTGATTCACATTATCAGTCACACTGGCATCAAGTGACAACAGTGTTATGTTTTATTTCATGACTAAGTTATATGAGTTCAGTACAGGGATGTGATCACCAACATCAGAGTCCCAACACTTACTGACTGTACAGGACACACAGAGCTATAATTAGCCTGCTGGACTGAATTTTAAGAAGGCAGCTAATATACATTTTAGAGCGTTTCCAAGGTTACCTCAATGAAGAAATTTCAGCTTTTGGGCGACACCGCCAAACGGCAAACAGTTTTTGCTTGCTTTTACAAACTGTCACTCTGGTGGCTGTGGTCTTGAATTCAAGCCCTTGTGCTGAATACAAGCTTGCTGCCATATTTCTACTCAGCTTCATTCAGCCTACATTAGTTTATCTTTAAGACTGGCAGCTGGTATGCATGGTGGGGTCAGTAATCCTGCAATTATCACCACTTTTGGGAAGCAAACTCTTAGAATGTAGTAAATGTCTAACTTTGTCTATACTCAGTGGGTGCGAGCACAAACACAGCAGGCTATCAGAGTTAAAAATGTGCGCCAGACGAGCAAAAACTGCCGACAAATGACACACGATATAAAATCGGAAACGCTTAGCAAATTAAAAAAGCAAATAGTAAGTGTGGTTGGAAATCACAATATCAAAAAAAATCAGTGGAGGCAGACATGCGGAAAGAAAAGAGAAAGTGTGGAAGAAAAGGAAAATGTGAAAGGAGACCATGTGCTGTGGCCACATGTTCGAGCAGCAGTACATGACATACCCACAACTACTATGGATTTTGTTTTTCTGGGTTGCTAGGCACTATTTTGAGCCTAAGCAGACTGTCCTATGACTAATACATGATGAAGGGAGGGGCTGAATTAAATATTCATATCGCACATACAAACACAGTAAATGCATTTCTTGAATTCCTGGGCAACGCCTGCTTCCTTTGTGTGTTTAACAGAACATATTGAAAAAGCAAAGACACAAAACTGAAGAGAAGAGAAGCTTTGAATAGACAGTATTATAAGAAAGCTGTGCACAAGCGCGCACACACACGCGTCTGCGCGCTTGTGCGTGCATGTCAGTAGGGTGGCAGTGGCAGATGGCAGAAAGATGACACCAGAGCTTGATGGGCAAGAGACAGGCCAAGCAATCCCACACTTAAACACACACAAAGGAAGATTTGAACGTGTGAGTGACTGTTATAAATCTTCCCTCGCTTACACTAAATTCCATCACCTCATTTTAACTTTTTTGCCTTTGGCCTCATGGAAACTCTTTGTATGACTTGCTCTTTAATATATGCAGAGATATGTATAACAGCCTGATTTTAGCCTGAAAAAGAAAACATGGGGTGGTGCTTTAAGATCGGGAGACAAAGTGGGCGCTGTGCATGACAGTTAACATCTACTTTTACCTTGTATAGTGTGTCGTAATGGGGGGAATCTATGCTGCAAGATTTTATGAGTCTACAATTACTTTATCTGCCACAATGATCATCATAACAGACACCAATGTTGTTTACCTACCAGCAGTTTTACAGGAGTACATTTTTTTGTGTGACTGTAAAAACTGACTTAAAAAGGAAGACAAATATAAGGCTCAGAAATGTGTGTAATTATCTGCATGTGCAGAGGAAATGTATTTCGCGGAAACCAACCAGCTTCATTGGGTTGTCGACTATGACCGGTATGACCTCTTAACGCCTGAGCAGGAAGACGGGTCAAGAGCTTTCTGCCGTAACACGCAGTGATGAGAGAAGGTCTCCATGGGAACCAGAACAAACAAATAGGCAGAAAGAGAGAGTGTGTTGTTTTAAACCTAGTGTTTGTAATACTCATGGCACTACCCCTAAATAGCCTGAATATCTCGGCTCAACAAGCGGTCACAGTGCTTGCTGTTAATGCATTTTCCAGCTCATAAACAGTCCCAGAACAAAAAATGACATAGTGTTGTGCAGAAATTGATAAAAGCCCAAAGTAAACATGACATAGGAACACTTTAGAAAGATTAGAATTGTTAATGAGATTATGGGTTGGAACAAAAAAAAAAAAAGCAGTAAGTAGATCTTCATTTCAGTCATCACCCGTCCTTTACATTCTTATTTAAAAGTTGCGTGTTAAATTATACGGCTCATTTTCTTTGAGCAGGCACATCCACGAAGCATAGGATAAACACCTAGTGTTTCTGGGAAAATGTGTGATAGCAATGATGTTGCCAAAGTTTATTATTCTCACAACAATGATAAAAAAAAATAAAATAAAAACACATCGACAAGTTACAGGATTACACATGTGGGGATAAACTCTACCGATGAATTGAGGTTGGATTGTTGGTATGACAAAACAGGCTATTTGAGGACATTTTCTGTTATCAGGAAATTATCAGTAACACAAAATAATCAACAAACAGACTGACAATAAACCTCAGATCTTAACTGGGCAATCTGACTGAATCACCATTATATCAGTTTATAGCTTTCACTGTTTAAAAGACCATTAGCAAGTCCAGTGTTTCCTTTTGTATCAAGCATACATGATTATTAGCCTTGCACAACAAGTAATGAGTTACATTACACTAAAGCATTGATTGAGATTACTTTCTTGTGTCGAGCAAAGCACACCGAACTATGTTTTAGGTGTCATGTTAGGTAGATGCTGCAAACGCACATTCAAGACCACCTTCATCTGACAATGAATGTATTATACATATGCTTTCAAATTCTGTCTTGACCTCTGATGTATCTTAGACACAAAAATGGGAAAACCAGTGTTCTAGCTAACCAGGTCTAATATGTCCTACTCTGCTCCTGATTTACTTTCTTCTAAGGCCAGGATTAATCAATCAAGTATCTATATCGAGTCCATTGGAGAAGATAAAACGTGTTACCTGCAAAATTGCCTGCAAAGCCCTTTAATTCATTTTAAGGAGGGTACTTATCCATACTGTCCAAATAACGCATCAGCTGTGTCAGAGTTTTATTGAACAGTTGTTCTCTCTACAGTACAACTAGCTTGAAAAGAGCTAAAGTTCAAGAGAGACGAGGCAAAGAGGTTCACCACCACTTACAGCTCATTCTGTGGTCCGAGCTCTGGCTCAGATGCTGAACAAATGGGAAGAGGAGCACTCGAAAAGGCTTAATTATTTATTTTGTTATGACACATTTTGCATCATCAGTATTTAGAAGATGTGCTTGTTGTGCAGCATAATGCACAAAGAGTTATCAAAGTAAGTAATGTCCTGCGAGGTGTTAATACTGTGCAGAAGTTATATGTGTTATGTGTATGTAATGGATATTTTAATGTGCTGACCTGTGACCTTTGCCATACGCATGCCTCCTGGCAAAGACTGAGCATACTCCTCAGAGACAAGTAGGACTGTAGAGTGCATACGGTACGTAAAATTAAATATGAAATATGAAAAAATTACATGTGTGCCTGCTCAGGCAGGAAAATGATTTGCTCTCTTTCCTTATGTCATATTCCTTTTGTAAAAGCCTAACAGCCTTCCTTGTGGACAGACATACGTGATCGCCACATGGAAAAGGAAGAGGAGGAGTGCCAAGTTACCGATGCCTGGCAGAACGACAAGTTGGCTCCGAGGCCAACAGGAAGCAGGAGTGCCTGGTTCAGTGGATACACACCCGGTGTACTAAGCTAAGGGGAGAGCCCTTCCACAGCGTAATAAGAGACGCACAAAGAATACATGAACATTCATAAGAACACATAAGACAATGTGATGACATTTACACACCTAGCTCGCACACACCTTTCCTCCCGCTAGAGTGAAGGTGCCAAAACTGCCTTGTTCAGGGCTGCTTCTCTGCACCATTACCATACACGCCAACCTGTCTAGTCCACTACAACTCAGTCTGGTGTATTCTGAGCCCTGCCACCCTCTACTCTGCCAACTATGCCATTCTGTCTGCCGAGGCTCCACCAAAACTGCCCTTCTGCTACAACCAAACTCCGAGCCAGTCCGAGAGGGTGCCAGCAACGCCAACCTGTCATCGTCACTCTAAACCGCAAGATAATCTGCTGGGAAGCCAACATATGAAGAGACTCAATCCAAAATGAGATCTCAATCATGTGACTGAAAAAATGACTTTCCATGGAAACCTGCAGTTTCTGTACTTGGTAAGGATGCTTCCCCCCCTTCCTTGACATCAGCTTCATTTTGGAGATTAGGTTATAGTGTATGTGAAGCAGTCTCCAGCTAAAGGGTTTTATCAGTCGTTTGCTCATACTGTCTAAAATGACCTGTATAATGAAAGAGTCACAGGACAGTTCAAACCAACATGACTCCTGAAGTCACCAGCTGTAGAATCAGCCATTTCTGTGTGGAAAACAACCCTTCTCCTCACATACAGTGTCTTGAATAATCAGGCCCCATCTTATCTTAATGACCTTATAGTACCATATCACCCCATTAGAGCACTTCGCTCTCACACTGCAGGCTTACTCGTTGTTCCTAGAGTATTTAAAAGTAGAATGGGAGGCAGAGCCTTCAGTTTTCAGGCCCCTCTTCTATAGAACCAGCCTCCAGTTTGGATTCAGGAGACAGACACTATCTCTACTTTCAAGATTAGGCTTCAAACTTTCCTTTTTGCTAAAGCATATAGTTAGGGCTGGACCAGGTGACCCTGAATCCTCCCTTAGTTGTGCTGCAATAGGTCTCGGCTGCTGGGGGATTCTTCTTCAC
>VUQG01001414.1:202646-229763 GCA_015106755.1 Etia nguti | reverse complement strand
CACGGGAATGTGAAATTCACAGAGAAACTCACGGATCCTTCCACTGACATGACCGCTGCGGCACACCTGCACCAGGGCAAACCTCCACCCGCCCCACTCCTGCTAAACAGGTGAAAATAGACTTAAGAGCGACGGGACTCAGTGCCGCTGAGTCTTTGATTTTATTTATTTTCTACTGTGTTTTACTTGCATCTATTTGAAAGAGTGAGTGTAAACGCAAAAAAACTATTTTTATTTTATATGCTGGAATATGCAGAAAATAGGTTTAAATGTTAAACAGATTTCTTCCAGTCAGAGAAGGTTGCATATAAAGATTAAAACTAATAAAACAAGTTTTAAAAAGAGACTTTTTCATTTGATTAGATTTTATATGATGGATTATGCAGAAAAAGTAGAATTGGGGTGAAAGATCTATTGCTTTATTACCTATTCAGGTTGTGTATCATGTTTTTAAAAAGTAACTAAGTAACTAATTACTTTTGAAAATGAGTAATCAGTAAAGTAACGGGATTACTTTTTGGGGGGAAGTAATCAGTAATTAGTTACTGATTACTTTTTTTTTAGTAACTTGACCAAAACTGCTTGTAAAACTATACAAAGAGTATTAATATAATCCAAAAATGGTACATTAGCGCCCGATCTTCCAACAGTGAACATAAAACATTTCTAAGACGTCACAAATCTGTAAACATCTTTAAATTACAAGTAAGACCATAAAAGGCATGCTCCACTTTCACTCTTCATGCAGCTCTGAGCCTGTTTGTAGCTATTGATCCATTGATCCACCAAAGATCAGCAACGTGTTTTTCTACAGGTGGCTTATACGGGACCCTCCATCTGCATTTAGGGGTAAGGTCTGAACCAAAAACCTGTCTTCCTCGACTCTCTAACACCAGCCAGAGAGCACATATTCAGCACCTTGACATAACTTTGATACAGGTACTTCTTCCCACATGGACTGAGAACACCCAAAGCAGGTGTTCTCAGAGAAAGAAGCAGTTCACGCTCCTCATACCAACTGTCAAAAGCTGGGTTGACTGAAATGATTGAAAATAAGTATTCATATATATATAATTCCAGTGGTCAGCTAGAGCACGGTTTTCAGCAAACACTCTCAGTGGCACAGGTAAGAACTGCCTGACTTCTTCCAGAATCCTGATGTTGGTAACATTGCACATCCTTTCCAATGATAGTCTTGCGAAGTGACCTTGTCACTTTTGTACATATATTTGCACACATACTTTTATATTTATATGTATATTTATACCTATATCTCTCTATTAATCTATCAATATCTTGGTTTTGAGTGCTTGATGTTTGTTGTATATTTGCTGCTATAACAACTCAATTTCCTGCTGGGCTTAATAAAGTCTCTCTGATTCTGACCTAATTTCACAATCCCAGCTTGAATGAACTTGGTCCTTATTGTAAATGACGACATCAAACAGTCCCGTGCAACAAAATCATCATCATTAGACCAGGTCTAGGGTCAGGATTATGGAAAATCTTGAAAGTTTTCCAAGCATCCAACACTGAGTGATAGAAGGGTGTTCGTCCTGCCAGATCAAGCTCTGCTGTTTTAACAAAACAAAAAAAAGATGCTTATCCAGTCGAAGACGTCCGGCTTTCTGGGGAAGGAGCCAAGCTAAAGGCAGCCAACAGTAACCACATCCATAAAGCAGCTTCTGAGCAGTTTGCAATCTGAATGCAGCAGTCTTGGCCAGTGTTATGTTAGAGGGGGTCCTTGTCCCCCCTTTGAGACAGAAAGAGTGAAGAGGTGCCTTTAGCCAGTGTCGCCCAGAACAGAAGAAATTCACAATAAGATGCTGAACATCTTTCAGTGAGCCCAGCAGGTGGGGTCATCACGACAAGCCTGTGCCACAAGGATGAGGCAACCAGATTGTTTGCAATCAGAGCTCTTTCCCTGTAGGACAGCCGGAGTAGCAGCCATTTCCATTTAGACAACCTTTGTCTTGCACCCCCTTCCAGTTCTGTTTCTGAAAATGTTCATTACCTATAAATGTTTTAATACCATTCCTTCCCCAGCATAAATTTCCTGGCAGGGTTGGAATGTCAACTGTACACCATTTACCCACCAATAAAGCCTCACTTTTGTTCCAGTTAACTTTGGCTGAAGAAGCCTTTTCATACAAAACTAAGCTCTCCCTCAGTTCATCCACATATTGTTGATTGCTAACAAAAACATTAACATCATCAGCACAGCAGAAACAACTCAAAAGGACTCTGACCCAACACCGGTAAAGTAAAACCATTTACTCTGGCTCTCACAATCAACATTTAGGTCATATGTCTTGCATACAATAAATACATCTCTCATAATAAATACATTTTCTAACATAGATCTGTCTGGGACACAATATGACTGATATGCTGGAACTAAAAGTCTGTTAGATAACACCTTTGAAATTTTTTCATAGTCGATGCATAAAAGAGTCACTGTTCTCCAGTTCTTTAAAATGGCAACGGTCCCCCTTTTTAGGCAGCAGAGAAAGTACTCCCTGCTGAATCTGCTGGATTTGTTCTAACTTGGCTGTTTGGTAGGCAAAGGCAGACAATCTGCCTTTTCCATACAACTGACCTCTCCAAGTGAAAAAAGAATGTTGTTGGTGCATCCATGTCCTTAAGCTTGGTAAAGCGAGCTCGAATTAGAACCCTTTTAGTGCTCTCCTGAAGAAAATAATTTAATTCCATTCTTTTATGATACAATAAATCCTGCTGATTATTCTGACAACTGGAAACACTGTTCTTCCTGTTGCTGTTTCTGAATTACCCTTCTAATGTTATCAGTAGATCTACAAGTGTATCGCTGACAGAAATTTCTGATTTGAACTCTCCCTACCTCCCACCGTCTAATTACAGATTGAAACCCATTTTTCTTTGATCTCCAGAGATTCCCCCCCCAAGAAATTCACAAAAATTAAAATCATGTAACAATTTAGTGTTAAAATGCCAAAAGGATGTCTGTCTTCTAGTAGAAACAAGAATCATTTCCATTAAAACCATGTGATGAGCTGGAAAAACAACATGAACTATGTGGCAATTCAGAACACGAGTGCTATAAGAACCAAAATTATAAATTCTGTCTAACCCAGCTGCATGGCATCTAACTTCAACTATTCTGACCCAAAGCTCTCTTCTGTCCATCCCTCCCCCAAGAACAGCAGACACAAAAAAACTAAAAATAAGAAACACCCAGTGAAGTCTAACCATCTTGAAATTATTCTAAAGGTGTTTAAGTTTGGAGTACCTACACCCTAAACTCACAGTTTTGAATGTGAAGCACTTAAGCTCCTGTGCAAGCGCTTCGTTAGATAGAAAGGGGGGAATTTCTGATAATGTAATCCAGGTGGATGGTATAGCCATGGGGGAAACTTGAATGAGCTCATCATTTATTGAAATTAGTGAGTTGATTAACCAACTCAGGTTGCTTAACAAAAACAACAACTCCCTTATTCATACGAGAGGCGTATGCAATATTTCCATGCCCCACTTTGTCTCAAACTGCCAACAGCATCTGCTCCACTGTGGTACTGGGCTGTGGCACCACTCTCACTCCGTGTCTCAATGAAAGAGACGGCGTCCAAAGAGAAGTCACAACTAAAAAAGCCACAAAAAGAAAATAATTGTTTACGAATATAACCAGCCAGCCATAAAAGAGAATATGAATGTGACAAAAAGTATACATTGAGTGTACTGGCATGAATAGGTGCAGTGAAGTAGCTCATTAACGTTATCCCTTTCAAACTCTGTACTATGAAACTATGCAAGCAGAGGAAACAGAGAGTAATTTGAAGGCCTGAAGCTGTCTCCTCGTGCAGAACATCACAGTACAGCAATAATGAAGTCAGGATTACTGAGGTCCACTGAAGCACAGCGTCCTCCCACCTGCCTGTTTTTTTTTGTCTTCTCCCTCCTCATAAATAACTGTCCATTCATTGGATTAGACTGCCTCTCCCTCTCTCGCTCCCTCTCAGCCTGACATGTGGCTCTTCACTGGCGCCCAATAACAGGCACTCTGAGCCAACTCTGTTACAATCACAGCCTGGATTTGCACTCGTTGTAAACAACATTGTTTGAGAGGCCAGCATGTTTGTGTATGGGTCAGCATGAGATGATAATTGCTCCTTCTAGCTCCTACAGATGGAGGGTTTGTGAATAATGAGATGAAATGTACTGTGCATAGTTACCTTAACATATAAAGATATCATTCAAATTAATTTAAAGGATTTTTAAAGATTATGCTGCCCTGCAAGTAGAATTTACACTGATTCCAGTTTAACCAACTACAACATAAATGCAGTTTACAGGCTATTAAATAAGTGAAAGTGATACAGCAGGAGAACATATATTAATACAAAGAAAGAGCATTCTGTTTACATGTCTGTTGATAATATAGCACTGTGCAAGTGTTTTGAGCCATCCTTCACCTCTTTACATTTTGCTTCAAGCAGCCAGCCATTTGTCTGGACATTGGCTGCTTTTTCACTTACTTTTAGTCCAATTCTTTTAGCCTGACCTGAATGTTATTTTCTTCTTCTTTTTCTTTTAAGCCACTTAACACTGACCTATGAATCAGTCAAGTGTAAACAAGGGATGAACCACAGTTGTGTATACACTTAAGAGAAAAAACAACAAGGAACCAATTTTAAAGTGTATCTTTAGGTACTTCGGTACTAACTTTAGATTACTAGCCGGTCACAAAAACACATAATTTGTTCCCATATTTTTAGCCGAATCTATGAAAATGCCAAAAATTACACAGTCTGACTGCCATAAAATAATATTTTTGCACCAATAAGGGAATTCCTAGAGCTATCTTATTGAGGTTATTATTGTTATTTTGGGATGATCTTGACAGGGAACTCAACAGAAGGTTGCCAACATTCAAGAGCTTTGAATGTCCACAAAGAAGCCTGGAGAACCATCCCTGAAGACTACTTAAAGACATTACAAGATACCAAATATTGCCAAGCTTTTTCAAGATTAAAAAATTCAAGATTCAAAGACTTTTATGATTAATTTTCGATATGTACATGATATACAGGAGATTCAAAATACTGTCTCTCTCTCAGTTTACTGTAGAGAAGATTTAAGAAAGAAAAAGGATGCTCTAGGGAACAGAGAAAATCAAACCTATGTACAATAGTGCAGGAGTGCAAGATATAAATAAAATAAATATATCAACTTGTGACTAGGGCAGCGTTGCAAATGATCAACAACAGCTTGTATGACAGTGGTGCAAATGGTTGCAGTTGAATTAGAATTATACTGTTTTTTGCCTTATATACTGCACTTACTTTTATGTAAACACATGCTTTTTGAGTTCCTACCAGTGTAACTTGCCACCTACTGTAGACAGTGAGCCTGACAGGAATGCTCTTCATGTTGCTGATGGGGTTCTCCACTGTGCAGGTGTAAATGTCATCGTCTGACATCAGAACGCGTGAGATGGTCAGCACCTTTTGGTCATGCGAAAGCAGCAGACGCGAGTCATTCGTCAGCACTTTGCCTCCCTTCAGCCAACTGTAGACGGGCTTTGTGCCATTATTGTGGGAACAGTGGAGGTTGAAGTGCTCGCTGTACTCCAGGACAGAAGAGGCCATCATCTGGATGTAAGGCTTGGATACAGGAACTGAGAAGGAGGACAGGGCAGAAGTTACAGAGGAGAATGAGACTGAAATGACACTCTGGATAGGAAATTTAATTTTCAACTTTTATTAAATTTTTTATAGGTCCTAACTCATCTTTCACTGTTCTGAGCTTGTTGCTCAGGTGTTCTGAAACATTAGTAAACTCGGCTCTATAAACGAGAGTAATTCTGCTTACCGTCCACTGTGAGCTGAATGTAGTGCTCTCCAGTGAAGGTGTCATCTGTGATGGAGATTTCCACTTCGTACACCCCTTCATCTGACAGCTGCAGGTTGTGAAGAAGCAGCGAGCCGTTCTCAAACACCAGGATGCGGTTGCGATACTCTGGCCTCAGGTTCCCAATGATGTCCGTCCCTATGGACTGCACGACAGTGATCGGTTTCACTTTGTCCTTCTTTAGCTGCCACTTGACAACAGGCTTGTCTGTGCTGCTGCTCGAGTAGCTGACTGACAAAAGGGCTTCTTTGCCCACCATGCCCCTCACCACCTGGGTTTGGCTGGTGACATTCACTCCTGACACCTCAGCTGTTAAAAAAAAAAGGGGGAAAGACACAATGGTGAGGTCTTGAACTGATGAGCAAATATAGAGGTGTGTAAAGACAGTGTGAGGCAGTCTGCATTGCAAAGGGCACATATTTTTTAAAGGTTTATGATGCTCTGCCAATGATTGGAGATACATGCGGAAATTACGCAAAACAAACAAATGAAAAAAAATATGCACGTGACGCTACTGGGAGAACGCAAATGGTCACATGCAATACACAGTTACAGTGCAACACAGTTATTTCACTCAAATGTTTTCCTTTGACTCATTTTGAATCTTTATCTTTATCCTCAAGCTACAGCTTTTATAACACCTACAATAAATAAATAATGATGCAAGGAATTATTTCGCTGGACAAGCAAAACTCCTCATTTTGTCAGTGTAAAGAAGATTTAACTACACACTTAATCCCTGAGATATTTTAATATAGTAAAAAGAAGTGCAGTTTCACCAGCACAGCTCTTTTTCCACATTATATAGAAATGCTTTTGTAGTAAAAGAAAGATATCTGTCAGATTTGAGGCTTGAAGTAAGTCATAAATGTGTAAAATTACAGAAAAAGTAATGGCAGTATGGAAGTATGAAACAGAAAGATTTTGTTAATTCACATAAAAGATTTCTTCTTCTTCTTCTTTCGTATGTGGACCAATTGTAAAAAACAAAAATTTCTACTGTAGATCCTGTGTAAAAATGTTTTTACACACTATGTTACTTATTTACTTTTGGAAAGGTCTTTATCAGTAACTAAATCTCTAAAACCTATTAAATTACACCTAAAAGTCCCAAATTTATGCCCTCCTTCACATTTTCCAAAGCTGTTCAGTGGGCCAGATTGAAGCCTTTGCCGGGCTGAATCTGGCCACCAGGCTTTATGTTTAGCACCTCCTCTCTAGAGCATCTTTATACTAAACATTTATCACAATCTTGAGTAAATATGTTAATTCTCTACATGTTTTTAAACGGTTTCAGTGTGTTGCATATTTTAATTTGATCAGGACTACAGTTCCAAAGATTAACCCAACAGATACACAACAACACCTCACACTGATCCTAACCTTGAGTTTCTCAAAAATAGAATTTCCTCTTAGTCTGGATTTATTATCCCCTTTTTGAAATAGCTTCTGGACAACAAGTGGCAGTTGACCATCTCTGCACATAATCTGAATTATGCTACTATCTACCAAATATTTGACTTTCAGTATATTTTTGGCAATTTGCTGTCATGATTTTGATACTGTGAAGGCAGGGAGTGCCATGTAGCAATGTCCACTTTGCCAGAAATCAAACCGAGAACTCACAGCTGTTGGCATTTGCGCCTATGCGGTATGCTCCAAAGCAGCTCTCCTACTGGATCACCCTGATATTTTATACATATGTATTTGAGTTAAAATTTTACCTGCAAATGTCCAAAAAGCCTAATATTGTAAAACCTGCAGTTCTTAAAGTGAAGTAGTTTAAAGTGTCTAAGAGCATCTATTTGTACTGAACTTTTGTGATCGCTGCAGTCATGTTACACTGCTAGAATACAAGAGGAGATTGTAAGTATTTAAATGCATTTGACCTAAATGTGCAGAGGCTGCCTTGAAATAGAGATAGTAAGTGCTTTTCTCTCGAGTGTCGAAACCTTTTTTGCTCTTTTATGAGAAAAAGAATTGCTTTTACACGACCGATGACTTGTATGTGGGCAATAAATCCTTTAATAACGTTTGTGGAAGGTTTAACCTTAACTTTTCTTTTTCTTCTCTCTCTTAACGATCAAAAAGTTGGCACGTTTTAGTTTTTCTGAATACACCCATGCTGGTTTTACTTTGGCCCATGTCTTCAGTGTTCATGTCTTGATCACTACCCTGTTTTTGTGAACCCCACCCTCCCCCTCAAGAATTCCTCATAACCTCCTGGAGTGAACAAGTAATACACTAATTTTGATTTGTGCACCCCAGCTATCCTCCACCTCCCACGGGGACGTTGGAATAAGGTAATATAGCGTGAGCCACATTTCAGCTTTTATAAAGAAGGCCTGTCTTGGAAACCAAACACAGCAAAGCCATTATATCCACAGTGGAGTTCCTGTAAATCAGCTGTTGCTGGACACATGCAGGTCTGAACAGTGGCTTCGGGCCCGTGAGGGGCATCCTACTGTTCTGGCTCAGTGATGGAAAGATCAACCTATGAGAGAGACAGAGAAGAGAGAGGGAAAAGAGGGAGAGAGAGAGAGCGGCCATTCTTGCAGAGAGGCAGTTAGCAAGGCATCGCCTCATTGCCGTAGTAACCATTTGGTCTGCCTGACAGGGGTTGCCAAGGCAATAAGACAAAGGGCATGATTGTTGAGACTAGTTTCCTCCCTTGAAAAGAGTGAGAGAGGGTTAGAGAGAGAAATTCTTTGTCACTGGTGAAGTTGGAGATGGACACAGGATTCAGTGATTCCACCAAACTCGCCTGCTTTGGCTAAACTGGTACAGCTGAGAAATCAATCCAAACCTTTTAAAACCAAACTCACCATACTGTAAACTTTTGACACTTGGTCATCATTTCCTCATCTGAACCTACCCACACACGCAGAAGGCCCTGCCCAGTTCAACAGCTCTCCACAAAACTCTTTATCATCACACTTAACCTAGACATCCCCTCCTCGCACGCCTTCAATGGCCTCCCCATGCTCCTTTGAGCTTTAAATGGGAGCCCAATAATGAGCACCACCCTAGAACAAATCCATTGTGCTGCCAACCTCACAAAGTGCAAGGACAAAAATAAAAGCATCGGCGTCTAAATTAACTGGGATTAACTTTGCTTCAAAAAGAGCTGGGGTGTAAGACTTGGATCTGGGTTTTAAAGGCTAATAAATAATAGAAATCTGAAATAAAGATGTGAACTAAATGATAATTATTGTGAATTGGCACACTCAGGCTCTTATTTGCATTCATTTTACTATTTACATTCCCTCAGCACAGCAGTCTGCAGGAGATTCCTACCCTCTTTTTTTCTGTTCATAGTCAAACAAAGACTTGGACTTACCTGAAAGGACAAAGACGAGGAGGCCAAGGAGCTTCAGCAGAGGAGGAATGTCAGTGAAACTGCCGTCTCTAGAGGAGGGTTTCCTCTCCACCTTCATCTTGTGTCCTGGGCAGAGTCTTTCTCCCACTTAGTGAGCATGGTTTATCCACCCTGGGCACGTCTCTGCCGCTCTACACTCTCTCCACTGCCTGCCTGCCTGCAACACTGGCCTCTGCCTGGTCACACTGAGCCCCACTCTCCACACAGCACCCCACTCACTGCCAACAACAGCCAACTGTGTGTATGTGTGTGTTTGTGTGTGTGTGTCTGCGTTCATGACACATAGTGTAGATGAGCTCCCCTCTTCCCTTTCAAAAAGTAGTTAACAGAATCTCTCTGCTTTTAGTAGCTCGTCTGCTTAAATTGTCTGCTATTTTCTAAAAGTTTTCATACTCTTTAACTACACAAAAAGTTTGCAATTCAATGTCGAGTTCAGCTACTTTGCAAAGAAAATCACGCTGGAAAGGACTACTTAATTCTGCCAGAAGCTCTAAGGAGCCTACTTAAAGCTCGGAAATGTCTGAGTTTGAAAAACAACTCATTTCCCCCCTCTTTGGCCTACTTTTGTGACATTGTTCAAACTCCTCTCTGGACTGGAGGCTCACAGTAAACACACAATTTGCTGCTTGGCCACCAAACCAAACACACGGAGCCTTTTAGGTATTTTGCTTCTGGTTTTTATACACTACTGTGCCAGGTGCACAATGCTATCTACAAGACCTTCATGGTAATAGCAGCAACAAATGAAGAGCAAATAGAGAGGGTTTTGTACCTGCTTTGTCCTCTAGGTGGTGTCGAAACTGCACTACGGTAGCAAAGTGACATATGAGAAGAAGTCAGGAGCAGGAGCCAAAGCTTAGAAAGAAGATAACAAAATTATTGGAAGTGGTGCTAAACTTTTCATAAATCCAAATGCATGTGAAAATCAAAAAGGAATCTTACATGTGGGGAAAAAGTACATGGGAAAATTGCAACAAAAGCAATGTTGAAGAACTAAAAGTCAAAATTCAATAATTCTGTTGCTTTAGATCCTTCCTCTGACTGCCATTTTGCATGGAGCTCTAATATCTTGTAAGTTTGGCAGTCACTTTTTATTACAGCAGACATGCTGCCATGTGTGAAATCCCCGTATGTTTGATCAGTCTGTTTTTTTTTTTATTTGTTTGTGTGCACTGATGAGTCAGTCGCATTATAAATCATCTCTCCCACTTTCTAAAAGTCTTTTGTCAGGAGTTTTTTTGGAGCATTTTGTTTGACAACAAAGGGATGTTTTATGCAGAGGAGGAAGCCTGCGTTGATAGGAAAAAAAAAAAAACCTTCCAGGACTGTGGGAACAGCTGCTTTTGACTACCGCTCTCCCAGGGCTGGTACTCCTGTGTAGTGAGCCATCAAAGTCGAACCTCTCCCCTCCACCTCTGCCCTCTCTAAAAGCAATACCTCCCATTTCCTCTCATCTTCTAACAGGCTCTAAATCAAGCGGGACAATTTCCAGTCAGCTGAGCGAAGAGGGGACTAGAAACAGACCGAGCCTGTGTGTCTCAGTCAGTTTGGCCGAATGTGTCATGACAGAAGCTATTGTCACGTTTAGACCCCATTAAGACTGATGTCATCCTCACACATGCAGATGCAACACATTGCATACATGATACAAATGATGCTTATATCTTTTGAAATCTGGGATTCCTGCATTTAACAACATCTCCTATTAGCTGATATTCGTGCAGATGTAGAAATAAAGCTCATTTTTTCTGCACGCTGCCCACTTGTGTAGCCTACTCGGAAAATATGGTCTCTCCTAAGATGGCGAGGCCAGTCATAACCACTGGAAAGAGGATAATTACGCCCCCTGCTGTTTGTCCTGGCTTATTCTTCTCTAATTATCACCCAGGAGACCAGAAATCTTTGCACACTGACAGACTGTCTGAGGAAGAAAATGAACTAACCAAGCAAATCTTTCTGGTGATTTACTCTTAAAATGGTCCGGGTCAGCTTTAGTTAAGCGCAAGCTGCAAAGGGAAGAAAATATTACTCTTTAGTGTGTTTAAATCTGGCTCTCACATGATGATGTATTAATATCCTAACACGATTTTCCAGCTCATGTCTCTCGCTTTTTCTTTTTTTTGTAAAACTGTCTTTTCCATCACCTTCAGAATTCAATCTACAGCACGAAGTGGGTGTTGTGCTATGTTTGGAGGTGTGCAGGATATTGATTGTTCACCCACAGTCATTAAAGAGACAGGAGAACGTGGCCATGGCACCTCTGGGACTGAGTAGGAGAAAAGAAAGAACAGGTCCATATAAAACCCGTAGAGGATGTTCATGAGATTTGCGGCTGAGAGGAGGAAAGTCAGCCTGAGAAGGAAGTGTTTGCGCTCCAGCTTTACAAAAAACCGCCGCAAGCAAAGGCGCTGGCTGTTCCACCTCTGCAGCTGGCGACGTGCGAGCGACAATGAGTGACTTTAACGGGATCTGCGTGATGAAGTACGGCTCGTGTTTTTCCTGTTTGAGAGTGTGTGTGTGTGTGTGTGCAATTTGAGTTTGTGCAGTGTGCTGTGTGGCTCAGATGTGTGTGGGTGTTCTGAGTGGGTGCACCGGGAGACTGAAGATGCTCTATCCTGTTTCTCATAAAGTGAACAAGACTGCCTCGGCAGATGAAGCAAAACTGTGTTATTCTTTTGTGATTTTGGCATGTAATGTAAAACGGATATACACAGAGTGTTTATGACAAGGCAACCGCTGGTGGATTTACATGATCTGAACATCTAAAAAAAACATTGTTAGTACAAAAAGAGTTTTGTGTTAATCATTCATTAGATTTGTTGTTAGAACACTATTTCAGCTTCACTGAAACTGCTTTTTAATTGCCAGCCTTGCTTATGTTCCACAGAAAAATGAGCTGCTTTGGCTCCTGTAATGTTTACAAAAAACCAAAAATATCAAGGATTTAATTCGCGGACAAAGACTGAGGTGACAGACACTTTAAAACAGACATCTCACTGAATATTTAAGGTGGATTTATTACTGTAATGCCACGTTCTACACCGAAGTTCAGCAAGGTACTATTCAGTTTTTTGTTTTTTTAAAGCATGAAGCCTCTGCACACAGTGACAATGGATTTCTACACACCCGATTTAACAGAAGTCAAACAAGTAAAACCCACCAACACAACAACAGAGCATACTGAACCACTGTGTTATAAGGTAAAGCTGTACCAAATGCATCTGGAGAAACAAATAAAGAGGAGTGTAAATTACTGCATGCGTACTGTTCTGGAAGATCAGATTTATAGAAAATGCTTGGAAATGTGGAAAGAGCAATTTCACTAACCATGTGACCAAAAATATAAACAAATAGAACATACATAGCTACTTTTCTTTTGATGTTTTAATCAGTCTTGTAAGCAAGTCAAATAGGTCAATAACTGTCAAGATACAAGCACATCAGGAAACAATGCAAAATAAGAAGTCTTTTTAAGCCACTAATCACCCAACGTGATGCGTACGAGGTTTACACACAGAGCATATGAAGTGATCCATCCAAAAAAAGAAAGAAAGAAAGAAAGGAAAAAAAAGCTCTGTTTAGCATTTAGAGGACATTCATTTTCACTTTCACAGATCATCGTCTAAAAACTAGCACACTACCAGAAGTTTCACAAGTACATGCAGTGAGTTGCAAATTCTGGGTCAAAGACATCCGTACTGATGAGGCTGCTGAAGAAGCAGAGAAGGAGTGTTAAAGTTCACAAAAAAAAAAAGAGAAGAAAAAAAAGATTCACATAACACACCTTCAAAACTGTTCATTTTCTACTGCTAATTTGTGTTGAAAAAAGACTCCTGGGGTAAAAAGGTCTGCCTGAAAGCCAGCCTAGCCAGCGTATGCCGGCTGTCTCTCACTACCTTGCTTTGCCTCTTTCTCTTCATCCAGGTCGGGACAGGGGTGTCACTGCTCTGGCGCAGATGTGTCGTCTCTCTCTACTGCCCCCGATCTTCCTGTCTCTAAAAACAGAAACAGGCATGGCAGTTATGCACCGTATAGGACTTGAAGGAAACTTTAAACTGAGCTTCTATTTAAGGGCGGTTCATTTCCAAGAAATATGACTCTTTCGATGCATAGATATAACACATACGATTAAAAGATATGTTTAATTTTAAAGAGATAATGCAACGCTTAGAACTTGATTTCTTATCATGGCTGATAAAACTGATGAGCAGTTCAGCTGTAAAAAAGGGGGTCTGCCCCTGTGGGAGGTGCTTGTGACGCTTGGTTCCAGTACGACAGGTCCATTAATTCTGCTTGGCCCTTTAAAGCATATAGTGTACCTAATGCACCTGAAGCTATAAATACTTCTCCTACATAAGGATACAAGGCAGCCCGCAACTGGGTTAGGAAGAATCACTGACGTAGACGACTTGTGTCAACCTCATCCCCAAAGAAAAAGCTCTTTTGTCTCACAGGGGGGAAAAAAGTGGCATTTTGAGAGCTGGGATTTAAAGGTTTTATCTTCGAAGAGTTTCCAGTGGTCCAGATTTAAAAAGACACACTATGATTTGAAGGAACGCAGATGTGCAGATTCGGGAGCGTAACTTTTACTGTTTTTATCTTTGATCTTGGTTTGCAGAAGCAGAAAATCCATCTAAATGCAGCGTGTGCTCGAGCTGAAACAGAACAAGTCTTCACAGTTCTCCACGGTTGCTTGAAAAAAAAAAAAAAAGCAACTGTTGTGATAATGTAACTTGACATTTTTGAAACTAAACTGAACTTGAATGAAAGTCTTTTATCACTAGCGCTTCCACGGTAAATCTGGAAAGAGATTCATGTAGCAGAAAAAATAATTCAAAGAGTCAATCATCTGTTGCTAAATGAGTCAGTTATGTATTTCATTAATCACACTTGGTTTGAGCCTCAAAGGGCTCTAATAGGTATATTTAATTATGTATACTATTTAAATGGATTCTTTTCCTGCTGTGTAAATGGGGAAAAAATGGCTTGTGTTCCTGCATTATGCAGCGTTTGGAACATCCCTAAAACATCAAACTGTGCTAAATTATTTAACAGTAAGCCTAAAATTTGCTTGCTTATCATTTGGAGAATATTGAATTGCTTTAACTGCAAGACTCAAGAGACTGTTTACTAAAATGGCACTTTAGTGTCATTGTTATGTTACAGCGTTTTATTCCCGTTGGATAATATTGAATATTTCCAAGATTATACCTTCTAAAAAAAAAAAGAAAAAAAAGAGGAGGACAAAGTTTTGAATTAAAAAAAAAAAAAAATCAGTCAAAAAAATCGGATCATTTCATTTTGCAGATCCGGCTTCATCCCTACATCTTTCCGTTGCGTTGTAGTTCTTGATATAGTAAAGTCGGATTCCAATCAGTATGCCATTTTGCCGTTAAACAAGCTGTGCAATTCACAGCAAAAACTTCAAATTTCGTTATTCCGATTACAAAGTAGGCTATAACATGATCAGGTCATTTACAGCAGCGTGTGGTGTGACAAGCTTGATACGAGTCTGCAAAGTGACAAAGAAAAGCTCTTGTTTTTCCAAGTACTGTTATTTTTTTCCTCATAAATGTACCTGTCTCTTACCTTATTTCACACCTGCTGGGGCTGGCTATCTTTAATCGCCTTATATGTCTTATCCCTAGATTCTACACCACTGACCTGTTGAACACATCCCCAGTGATGCTCACCTCCTCCCCTTCTGTTTTGTCCTCTGGCTTCAGCTTCTTGCGAGTCATGTGGCCACGAAAGCCAGCCTGAATCTTGGCAGCAGCCCTGTTGGCCTCAGGATCATCCAGGGGGATGTCCATGATGTCCTCCTCCTCCTGGGGCCGGCTGCACTCCTCCTGTGTAGAGGACCACAAAGTATGAGTTCATGATGGTAGAAGAGCAGATTTCATGTTTTTCTTCATGAAACACTGGTGGGAGAATCTCATGCTCATAACAGATTGCAGGAACATATTTTGTAAAGTTAACTATATATGCTGCACTGTCTTAATTGACAGCAAGCAACTTGTTCATTCTTGTTACACAACTTCACCGGGACTCTCAGGAGGTCAATGGCCCGCTTTTTCCTCACTCTTTCCCCTCTTGTCACATACTGCATATAATACTGCTGATTTCATCTGTTCAGCCTGGAAAAGCCATTATCTCTCACATTTAGCTGATATCTGAATTACAAAACGGAGCAAAAAAAAAAAGAAAAAAAAAAAGACTCATATCGCAAAACATAAAGAAATGTACAAAATTGGTGAAAAAGACTACATTGTAGTTTAATATTTGTGGATAACTGTAGTTTCATCAAGCGAAGCTTGAGTGAAGTTAAAAGTCCCCTTTCAAAGAAAAGAAACTTGTAGCTCTACCGCATTTGGCGTAAAAAAACAAAACAAAAAAGGATGACCCAGCGAAAACGTCACAGTCACAGCAGCCTCTCGTTCAGACACTAAAAGTACAGAATCCACTGTCCCAAAGGAAAAATAGGGTGGGTGGAAGAGAAATTCTGGCTTGTCACAAACTGTCAGTGGAAGAGTGCCAAAGTCGACGAGTTATGTAAACACCGATTCAAATTGTGTGGCAAACACATATCAGCTACACCCCGTGCTTCGCTTATGGTAACAGACTGACATTTCACACAAAGGCAGCCCACGGAATGATCCCACTGCCATCCCACTACCTTAGTGAAGCAGTGCATCATGTCTCCAGTGAAACCCCTCCAGTGTAGGAGTGTGACCACCCACCTGTTCAGCCAGCATTCATTAGCCTCTCTGTCTGACTGCTCAGTGAGCAGCCCGAATCCAGATCTTTCACAGCAGCAGAGGTGCAGGGCTGCTGCTGCACTGGATTTTTCTGGCAACACACCTTCTCAGTCTTACTGTTATTGAGTTCCTCAAGGGCTCTTTGATTTATTCTGACACAGACTGATTTGAAATATTCTGGTGAAAATTCTCTTTTAATGTGATGAAAATAGCTCAAAATGTTTTATAACAAGCCTTTATGTGGAAAAAAAAAATCATTATTTGAGGACCATGAAACCACAGTGGCTACCATGTACTGCACTCTAGGCAAAAAGAAAAAACACACACAGCGGTGCGCGTCCGAGGACAACAACACACTGCCTTTGGCAACTAACAAACTAAAACTGTATCTGCATCTACCTGTAAAACTGATCAGTGCCGAAAAATAAATCAAAAAATATTTTTTTAAAAGTTCATCTGAAGCTCTTACTTACATTATGACAGTCCATTTCTTACTCTCAGAGATGAGTTCAGTCTTCAGGTGAGATGACCTGCTATGACTTCTGTGCCTGAATTTCTATGTGGACCAAGCAAAAGCTCTCTTTAAACGAGTCTCCGGTATAATACAGATGTCTCACTGGCTCTTACTAACAATCACTGTATGTTCAGTAACACCCGCTCACGCACAGAGTGAGAGAGAGAGACATACAGTGAGAGGGAGAGAGAGGGAGAGCGGGAGAGAGGGAGCGATTGAGAGAGGAAGAGGAAGGGAGGGAGGGAAAGAGAGACCTCCTACAAACATAACAGCATGTGTTCATCTTTTCAGTCTCATTAGGGTTTCTGACCTACTGTGTTCATTCTACAGTTACAAACATGTAACAGAGCTTAACGTTCACTAAGAACGACCTGACGAGTGAAGTAAATGAAACAGGCCGGGCTGTGCTGTACTTCTTTCTCACCAATTTATAGCTTGACAGTTTTCCCCACAACTTAATTCATCCTGGATGTAAACTAGGAAAGACTACCACATGCACCAAGCACCATTAAAATTCACACAAGTTGCAGTGTTACAATAATAAACTCCCCAAATAAAAACGAGTGACAAACTTGGAATTACTATGTAAAAACCAGATGGCCATAAAACAATAATTGCTGACTTTGAAAATTCTACAAATAGTGTGAAAATAAAACTGTGTAAGCATCTTGGGCTATTTTACACTAGGAGGTGTTATAAATTTATTAGAGGCAGAGTGAGCTAACAGCCCTCTCCATCCCTCTGATCCCAGCTGGTATGGCCGCCCACACTCCTCTGCCAGCCTCAGAGGCAAGACGGAGAGAGAGAGAGGGAGAAACAGAAAACATCCATTTATCTGAGTTATATCTCTGACATTAACTCACTCCTGCTGGTCTGCTTGCCATTCACATTCAGGCAATATGTTAAGTTATGCAAACGCCTAATTTCACTGGGCTGACCTGCTTTATCGATCAGCTAACTTTCTCAAACTGGGCATTTATATTCACTGGATTGAATTAAGAAGTCGGTCCTGCTTTCATGAGTGCATCTAACACAGTATTGAGATGATTAATGTATAGGAATATTGTTGTGGGCAGTTGTAAATAGACAAAAGCATAAAAGTCCAAACATTACAGGGGAGTGCTGCCAGGTTACTGCTTGAGCAGCTGGGATTTACATTTATACACTCCACAGTTTTGCTGTGTTTCAGCTAAAGTCAAATCCATCGCTATGTAGAAAAATACAGAAACGGATGTTTAATCACTCGGTTAAAACTGTTATTAAAGGTAGATTACTGATACAGAGGGTGCCTAGCAACTATCAGCATCACCATCTCCTATTAATTCCATGACGACATGAAGAGAGCAGGACGGTGAGGGGTTACCATAGTAACATCGTCGGTACCCCTTCCTACATTCCTACTTTGCGTGTGTGTGCGTGTGTGTGTGCGCGCGTGTTTGGAGTCCTGTTGGTCCAGACAAATCCGACGGGGCTAACTGTGACAGCAATAAAAAAAAATTACAGGCTGAATTCACAAGACAAATTGTTTAGTTGGTCTTTTATGATGACAGATTAGAGAATCAAGCTTCAATCTGTGGAGGCAGTGGAGGCTCCCAGGAGGAGAGTTGATCTGGCACTGACTGAGCCGGAGTGCTACAGTTTTTATGAGCATGCAGCAGGAGCTGAGGCCTCTGACGGCCTCTTCCACACGCCCAAATGTGAAAAAAGAGACTGATTGCGCTGAACTTTGAATGTGAAATTCCTGTAGATTTCAGCTGAGATAATGACATTCAAAGTGTAAGTGCAAACTACCATAAGTCATCCAGAAAAGGAACTATTGCGAAAGTATTTTCAATCACCCACCCCCAGATCCACCAAGGGAGAAGAAAATGAAGGCCTCTGTTGATCAGGCTTGTCCTTACAGAGGTTATTTATATAGGCTACCTGAGACAGAAATGGAAACAGAACAGACTGTAGCCTAGCTAAAGCCATCTCTGTGTCAAACATTCACCCTCAGCCGGCTAACAGAAGTGGAGGGCATGAAGCTAGCTGCCAGAGCGTGTGTTAAACTCAGTTTATTGCCAATTTTTTAACAGGGTCATGTCTATTTTACTGTGTACAATTATTAATTAATACCTTTAAGATGCGTAGTAGCTTTCAAATTTTAACGATAAAGGGAGGAGTGAACACCCAGTGTTGAAAAGAATCAAGATTACCTTGTCAGTACTCTCTTGCACTGTGACGTCCTCAAGTAGCCCTTCTTCTTCTTGCTGGACATCAGCAGCCCAATCTGCACTGTGAGGGAGCCTGACGTTCTCCTCCTCATGCATCGTGTCACTTTTCTCTTGTATTTCAGAGTCAGTCATTCCCTCTCTAAGTTCCTCTCCTTCCTTTGATGTGACCTCTTTTTCTTCCACTGTGTCCTCTGGCTGCGACCATACAAGTGTTCTCTGACTCTCCTCGTTCTCCTCCGGTTGATGTTGCGCTCTCTCCTCAAAGACTTCTCTCTCTGCCCCCATTCTAGCCATTGATGTATTTGACTGGGTTACTTGTGATGAATTATTTTCCGCCCCACCATCATTAATTTCCTGATCCCTTGTCTTGCTGTAAACCTTCTTGTGAGTTTCTTCGATATCTCCTCCAACCACATCTGTCATGTGACCTTCTTTGAAATCAGGGTCATCTGAGCCTGTCTCTTTTTCTGAATCTTCACTCTTGAGAAATATGGCCTCACTTAGCTGCTCATTATTTTCAATTGCAGGATTGGTTTCATACTCTTGGTTCTCCTTTTCTGCCTCTGTGCTATGCGGATTTAATGAGCTGATGTCTTCACCTTTTTCCTTTTCATCATCATCACTTAAATTGAGGTCATCTGTCCATTTGGCCCCGTTAACTCCCATTTCAGCTCTCTCCATTTCAAGTTTATGGCTGCCTTGTGTATAAACAACACAGTGGCCAGTTGTAATTGCAGTAAGATCCTCTGACTCTTCCTTCTCTCGCATTTCTAATACGTCCATCTGTAAGGCCTCTATTGAACTCTGTTCCTCTGGCTGTTTCCCCGCAGCCTCACTTATCTGCTGAGCCTCTGGAACATCTTCAAAGCTAATTTCAACCAAAGAATCCTCCTTTGGAATAATATTACCATCTAAGCTACCCCTGCTATGAGCTAAACTTTCATGAGTCTCCCCAGAATAAGCTTCAGTCTCTGTTCTTTCCTCTTTTGCTTTGTCTGGCTGATCCTCTGCTTGTTCTCGGTTGTTCTCAGTGATTTCAGCTTGAGCCACTGACAATTTTACAAGAATGTCCTCAGGCTGGTGTTTTAGATTTTCTTCAGCAACATGTGTAACATCCTCAGCAGTTGCTCCTTTCATTGTTCCCTCGGTTCCTTCAAACTCTGCAGCACACACATCCACATCAGCTAGGCCAGAATACTGAATGACTTCCACTGGCTCTACAACTTCAGTATTTTCCTCTTCTCCTGAATCGACAAGCTCCTCGTGTGCGACCACCGGTCCTCGTTTGTTACCTTCCTCATCTTCTGATGCTCTTAACTCCAGAGCACACACATCCACATTTGACAGCCCTCTGAATGATGACAAGTCAGTGGGCTCTAACTCAGACTGAGGTATATTTTGGTCTGGAACAGGGATGCTATCCGTTTCATTAGCCGCCCTATCAACTTGATCAAATACATTTACTGCTGGATCGCTTTCCTCGTCTGTGCCACTCGGTTCCTCTGACTGTGCATCTGCAGTTGGGAACCTGTTGACTGACTCTTCATTGTCTGCGTTTTCAGCCTTTTCTGAGACATTAGGGTGCAAGACTTCATCTGAACAACTTGATTTGTCTTCAATTTGGGACTCAAATGATTTTTCTCTAAAAAAGTAAAAATAGAAGAAAAGAACTGATGTGATTAAAATGTTCATGAGATAACAGAACAAAATGATGCTTTTCAAGAGAGAACATGTAATGACGCCTCTGTCAAACTCATCTGGAAATTATGCTTATCTTCCTGCAGCTGTTGGTTTCTTTTTGATGAGTTCTTCCCTCTGTCCTCAACCTTGGCACTGTAAATCTAACAGTGCTTCCATTACTAAGCTGACGCGCTTCTGGTATTCTAGGCCTTAGTTCCACAATGGATTTTCCCTTTTCTTGACAACATCCTCTGAAAATGCCACATTTGTATAGGATGTGTGGCTATTAAATAAAGAGAATGAACTGAATGTAAGCTTAATACTGCATTAGCAACATTAATTCATTGCTAACCTTCTTACACGACAGCATTCATTTTAAAATACTGATTATTTCTGGTTTTAAAAAAAGTTCAGCTTCCATGAGACTACTATAGTGTATGTAAAAAAAAAACCATAGTGTGATTGCGAGGATAACTGCAGTCACGTGACGTTTATTTTCTTTCCTAGTTTTCCACAATGACACAAACCACAACCGAGCCTACAAAAAACCTCAAACCAAATGACCCCAGAAGCACTTCAGCAGCAAAAAAATGATGCTGTATTTCATCATCACTCTTCTCTGTCCTTTCCCTCTCGTTCCTCCTCTCCCTCTCCTTCTCGCGCCTCCTGACTGCACATCACATGAGACTCACTTGGAAATGGTCACCTCTGTTGCTGTTTCTTTTGAAGTGTTAGTCTGAAAAACAAACAAACAGACACAAAGAAAAGTCTGCAACGGTGAACTGAAAGTAGCTGCTGAACAGGAACAATCTGCTTTGATTTGCAAATTATTTAAACTCTATAATTAGTTGGAAGAAAGACATCATGTCAAGTGCTGAAATTGAGAATTGTTAATATCTCCTGAAAAATGCTGTGCTGATTTGTATTTTGATTGGCAGCTGCGTGGTTATATATATTTTTTAATTTAGGAAAGGGACAATAAAACACCTAAAATGTAACACTTAAACATTTCAGTTCAAATTTATTACTTTAATCTCAGGAAGTTTTTTCCAAAAATAATGAACTGTTTTATGCTTAAATAGCTATTTTCTCCATGACTTACCTTAGATCCCTAAGTGTAGTTGCACCTAATGGGATTAGCCCTCTTTAACTGTCTTATATCTCTTATCCCAAAGTTCTACAACACTGACCTGAGTCCCCTTGGCTGCTGTTAAACACATTTCCTGTGTTGCTCACCTTTTCCTCTTCTGTTTTGCCCTCTGGTTTCAGCTTCTTACGATCCATGTGGCCACGAAAGCCAGCCTGAATTGTAGCAGCAGCCCTGTTGGCCTCAGGGTCATCCAGGGGGATGTTCATGATGTCCACGATGTCCTCTTCTTTCTGGGGCTGGCTGCACTCCTCCTGTGTAGAGGACCACCAAGTATGAGTTTATGATGGTAGAGGAGCAGATTTCATGCTCATATGGGAACAAGTTTCTTCATCAAACACTGGAGGAAGAATCTCATGCTTAACAGATTGCAGCACCATATTTTGTGAAGTTAACCATATATGTTTGATGAATGTGCAGCATACTGCACATTCGTTTTTCCTTTTTTTGACATCAAACAAATTGTGGTTATTCTTGTTGTTAAGTAACTGCAGTGGGGCTAGTTGTCACTTCAAAAGCCAACACCATTAGTGTATAAAATACAACAGCAGCCATTCAGTCTGCCTTTACAAACATTTGTGCAAAAGCTCTGATGAAAATGTTTTATCACTAGCAGTTTTTCAGTATATCCGGAAGCAGATATAACAGAAAAAAAAGAATGAAAGAGTAAATCACCTGTGGTTAAATTAGTCAGTTATGTTTTTCATTAATCTCACTTAGCCTCAAAAAGGCTCTAAAAGGTGTATTTAATTATGTATACCATTTAGAAGAATTATTTTCCTGGAGTGTAAATGGGAAAAATGGCCTGTGTTCCTGCATTATGCAGTAAATGGAACCACCTTGAAACATCAAACTATGCTAATAATTTTTGAAGAGCATGCCGAAAAGTTGTTTTCTTATCTTATATAGAATATTGAATGGCTTTAGCTGCAAGACCCAAGAGACTGTTTCCTAAGACGGCACATTATTGCTATTTTTATGTTACAAGCTTTCAGCCTCCCTAGATATTGAATATTTACATAAGGTTTAAAGTCTTGAATTTATGAGAAAAAAAGGATTGTGTTTTTGTCCATAAACCTCATTACTTCATCAAATCTCGAATGCAAACTGGAAAAACTCAAAAGTGCTGTGTGTGAAATACAACAGTATGAATGTAAGTTGCAGTTTCCTTATAACTTACCTTATCTTATTTCACTAAGTGTAGTTGTTGCACCTGATGGGATTAGGCCTCTTTAACCGCCTTACATATCTTATCCCAGAGTTGAACACCACTGACCTGAGGCCCCCTGGCTGCTATCTCCAATGTTACTCACCTTTTCCTCTTCTATTTTGTCCTCTGGTTTCAGCTTCTTACGATTCATGCGGTCACGAAAGCCAGCCTGAATTTTGGCAGAAGCCCTGTTGGCCTCAGGATCATCCAGGGGGATGTTCATGATGTCCACGATGTCCTCTTCTTTCTGGGGCTGGCTGCACTCCTCCTGTGAAGAGAACCACATTGTACGAGTTTATGATGGTAGAGGAGCAGATTTCATGCTCATATGAGAAAGTTTTGCTGTGTGAAACACTGGTGGAAGAATCTCATGCTTAACAGACCGCAGGACCATATTTTCTAAAGTTAACCATAGATGCTGTACAGTCTTTTTTTTGACTCAAGTGAACTGTGCTTACAGAGCATCGTCTTTACATAACTGCAATGGGGCTCACCGTCACCTCAAGCCAGTGTACTTCTAGTCACAAGCCCAGATTAACGGGGAGGGTTGCTGAAAGGGCACCCAGTTTAAAATCTTTGCCAAATCAAACAAACATCAAGAATGAAAATTCCATACCGGATCAGTTGGGGCCCAGGTTAACAATGATGGTCTTTGGTGCTGTTTGCCAACAGGGTGCCGGTGGAAACTGTGCTACTGTTAGCCAAATACAAAGGAAGAGTAAAGGGGGAAGGCATGTTAGGATGCAGTGAGAGAGAAGGACAGCAAAATAGATTTCGTATGTGTGAATACGAGGAAGACAAGTGTAAGTGAAGCTGCAAGGAGTAGAGGTAGTAAAGGTATATCAGTTTAAGAAGAACAGCGTGCAGGCAGGGTGGAGTTCGAGGAGATGAATGTCAGAGATGATTTGTGACAGAAGGATAGCATAGAAATGAGTACATCAGAGGGTCAGCTCAGGTAGAGCAGCTTGGAGACAAAGTTAGAGGGGCAAGGCTCGTTAGAATGGTTAGGACATGAACAGAGGAGGGATATACTGGACAAAAGATGTTAAATATGGAGCTATCCAACAGGAGGAAAAGAGGAAGACCACAGAGAAGATTTATGGATGTAGTGATGGAGGACATGCAGAGGGTCTGTGATAAAGGAGGATGCCGACCATAGGACGAGATGGAAACAGATCCACTGTGGTGAGCTCTAACGAGAATGGCCAAAAGAAGGAGAAGACGAATATACCACTTAAACTGATTGTTTTTTCTACTGTGCAAATGGAAAAATGGTTTATGTTCCCACATTAGTCAGTTTTTGAAACATACCTAAAACATCAAACTATGTTAAATTGTCTAACACCATGCATAAAATTTGTTTGCTTATCGTGTATTGATTATTCAATTGATTTAATGGTAGGACTCAAGAGATGTTTTATTAAGATGGCACATTAGTGCCATTAATCCTTGAATAGTCATGAATGTTTCCAGAAAGTACAAAACCTTGAATTTATGAGAGAAAAATAGTGTTTTTGTCCTTAAACCTCATTATTGCATCAGACAGACCACAGACTCAAACTGGGAAACATAAAAGTGCTCTCAATAAAACAAGGCAGGAAGACTGTAAGAAGCAATGGTCATATTGGTCTCTCTACTGCAATGTAGGAGTAGTTCTTGGTGTACTAAAGTTGGATATTTGCTGTCTTGCTGTTGAACAGGCTGCCCAATTCACGGAAATGTGTCTTCAAATTTCCTTATTATGACTGCACTTAAGTCTGTGGTGCAATGAGCTTCATCCAAGTTTGAAGAATGAGGAAGAAAAAATAATTATTTTCACTTATACATTTTTTTGCTTTCATTCTCAGAACATTCCTTCTTTATCTTTTGTAAAACTGAGTTTTTTCCCTTAAATTTTCCTCTTGCATCAAAGACAATATCAAACTTTATTTTAGTAAATTCATTTTTTTAATCTCTGAACATTTTTCCTAAAATGTTTTATTGGTTTATGCTTAAACAACTAATTAATGTTTTTAATTAACTTATTACACTACATCTAATTGTTGCTCCTGATGGGATTAGCCCTCATTAACTGCCTTATATCTCTTATACCTAAGTTGAGTCCACCTGGCTGCTGTTGAACACATCTCCAATATTGCTCATCTTCTCCCCTTCTTCTTTGTCCTCTGGTTTCAGCTTCTTATGATTCATGCGGCCACGAAAGCCAGCCTGAATTTTGGCAGCAGCCCTGTTGGCCTCAGGATCATCCAGGCGGATGTCCATGATGTCCATAATGTCCTCATACTTTTCTCTATGAAACACTGGTGGCAGGATCTCAAGCTTAGCAGATTGCGGGACAACATTTTGTAAAGTTCACCATATAGCATATATGGTGAACTTTACAATGTCTTTGTTTCAATTCACATTGGAGGGTTAGGGGTTTTGCAGCATGAACAGCCTGTTTAAAGTCATAGCAAAGGAAATCAATCTGATTTAAGTCCACACTTTGACTAAGTAACTCCAAAACCTTCATTTTGTTTTGTCTGAGCCATTTAGAGGTGGACTTTTATTTGTCTTTTACTTACAGACCTGCTTTCTTATCTGTTCTTGTGTTTCTTTAGACCATGGCATGACACCAGGTAGGTTTTTCCCGTAATAAATTTTTTTTTTTTTTTTTGGGAAACATTTAAGTCCGACAAACCCCAAAAAATAATAAAAAGAAATGAGAAAGCACCGTGTTTATAACAACACGCACCTGCAGTAAAATAGTCAGAGAGCTAAACTGGCTTGTTTGCAGTTAAAACCTGTCATCTAGTAAAAACATTTGGCACATTATGAACTACAATATATGACAATATCTGATAGGACAATATATGAAGAACAACAACTGTTGAAATAATATGTTGAGCAATTATAGGCAACATATGCTTTCAAAACTAGCGACTGATCTCCTTAATCACTAAACATATAATATAAACCAGTCTTTGGAACATTATCTCTGCAGTTTTCTTTGTGATTTTTTTTTTTCTTTTTATCACGTTTTGTCTAATTAAACATGGGCAGATATTACATTCACATAAAATTTTAATTATGTCAAATTTAAAGTTATTTTCAGCTTTTAATATCTGTCGGTACTATTTTCAAGTAAACACAGAATTGGATTTTCTTTGTTCTTATTGAGTATTTTGTATATCATTGCATTTTGTTTCGTGCTACAGTTTACACAGCAGTCCAACTCTTTGGAGACTGAGGTTGCACAAGTATGGTGCGATCAGTAACTAAACTTATACAACTCTATTAAAGGTGGCTTGATTTAGTACCTCGGGGCTCTTGAACGCATGGTTGTTGTAGAATCTATCTTCCAGTTTAGCAGCCCACTCGGCAGGGTCCATGCCACTCTCTGCAATGACAGAAAAGCAGTACTTTTCAGGTCAATTCAAATTTATTTACACTGGGCAAAGTCACAACGACATGCTAGTAATTTCAAGGCACTAATGGCAAATATGTTAGACAAACTATTAAAAGTATTTAGCGAGTAAAAGAAACATACACACCCCTTTAAACAGGACATACTGTCATTTCATCACGTTAAAAGTTAGAAAGTTATAATTACCTTCTCTTTCTCTGAGAAGATCTTCGAAGTACTGCGCAGCATATTTGGGGATGTCTTCAGGCTGGTCTCGTAGGACTTCTCGGGTCAGTCCCTCTAGTACGGTACCAAATCCTCGCGGGACCCGCAGGTGAGTGTTTGAGAACGGCACTGCCATTTTTAAGGGGGCACTAACGTCTGTGACAACTTGCTCTCATTAACTAATTTCAGAATACCAGAAACCTTAACAAAAAGTTTTACGAATTAGTCACAGCGGATACCTAAAAACTAGCAGCAACCCCTAACCAGCGGTTCACCCCGGAGTGTTTTGTTGATATTTGTTTCTAAGCAACGATTAGTGCTACTACGGCCATCAGGAAGGGTCAAATGACATAATAGTCAAGAAATTACATCTTTATTGAATATAAATGCTCAATACAGAAACACCACGCGAACAATAGAATAAAATAAAAAGCATAAATGGAAAACAAATACAGCCTGTAAAACCATATATACATAAAAACCATATCTCTATTTTTTTCTTCACATTCCTCTGCAGCAGCAGTCGAAGTCAGGCGTAGGTGATCACTGCATACTCAGAGTTGGTGCTCATCTTGCGGCTGACCTCTCTGACCTGGGGAACATGCAGTCTGTCAGCTGAACGAGAGGCCTGCAGGTGACACCTCGGTTTATCTCCCCACCGCTGGAGGAGAAGGAGAAAAAAAACAAGACCCCTAATGTGTTCCTGCTATAAACAGAGTT
>VUQG01001414.1:171739-188066 GCA_015106755.1 Etia nguti | reverse complement strand
TTACCCTATGTTGAGAAAATCATGTCCAGTAATGCTTAGACATGTGTCACTTGCAGGATCTTTTCTATATCACACAGAGTTTGTGATATCTTGCTTTGTTTCTCGCTGTTCGCTCCTCTCAGGTTGGTTCTGTGTCTCTGCAGCGTGGAACTCCCAGCCCTTTGACCTTGACAATTATACAAATGCCAACTGTCTTTGTCCAGCTACATCCACAGGGGGGCGCTGCCAGGCAGGATTTTATTGCCCCTTAGGCAGCTCAGAGCCCCTACCTTGCCCACCCGGAACCTTCTGTAATGTCTCAGGTACACATACACACTGTTTACTAGGCTACAATAGGCATATTGTTACATATAGGGTCTCAGCTAAATTTGTGAAAAAGAAATAAAATAATATTTATATTATATAAAATAATGTTATCAAAATAATATTTTGAGAATGGAGTTGAAAGTTGCTGCTATACCTTCTGCAAAATGCCTTGTGTAGATGAATCAGTGAAATCATACTTAAGGGATCAATTTTAGTAGCAAGGAAATCATTTTTCTTTTGGCACATAAACAAAATTTTTTTTAAAAAAATTATATATATATATATATATATATATATATATATATATATATATATATATATATATATATACATATATACATATATATATATATATATATATACTTTTTTAATTCTGTTAAATGGCCTTGACTCTCCTTTTGGCCTATGCAGCTATAGATTGTGTGTTGTGTGTTCTGCCTCTATGTATGTTTATGTTACAGTTATGACAAATCTGCGCCATTTGATTTCATTTTTTCAGGATACTGTATTTAAAAAATAAAATAAAAAAGTAAATAAGTAAATTGGACAGTTCCGTTCCAGGAAGTTTCTGAAATATTCCACTTGAGGGGATGCCAATCTCTAGCCAACTTATAGATAATATTTTTTTGGCTGTGCACAATCAAAATAACCAATTTACCCATTTCGCTCAAAAGGTTTAGCTCTGCCAATGGGCCCCTGCTCCCCTGGGTATTATTGTGTAGGAGGAGCCACTGAGGCCAGACCAACAGATGGAGAAACAGGCAACATCTGTCCACCTGGGACATACTGTGGTAAGCCCAGCTTTACTTCCTTGGAAGGATTGTATCGACATTTTACCAACAACCTTTTTAAGCCGAAGTGCATAGTAAAAGGCTTGGTGAAAAGGAAAGTACGATACACTGAATCAACAGCAATTTTAACACTGTAGACACAAGCTTAATGGGTAAAACTATGTTTACGTACATTTGCCAATACCCAGTACACACTTGATATGTGTTAGAAACAGTTTTGAATTGTTTCTATGGCTGAAATGCCAAGTTTCTAATGTGGCACTATGTCTACATTCTTCCTTGGCATGCATATTAAGTAGACTAGAGATGCCAAAGTAGCTATAACCATGAGTCAGGTGGATTGGACACCCTGAATTACCCACAGGAATAAGTGTGACTCAGTATGTTTCTATTTTTTTGTTGACCTGTGTAGAGTGTTCCCTATACATTCTGCGTGGTGGATGGCTATAATCTCCAATACCCTTCAACCCTGTGTAGGCACTGGAACTTAGAAAAGATGAATGAATAGATGGAATGAATGGTGGCCTAAACTACATTTATTTTTCTCTGCAGTTGAGGGATCTGGGGAGCCAGAGTTGTGTCCTGCTGGTACTTTTTCCCCAGTGTCAGGCCTGACCAGTGTGACAGGCTGTCAGCCTTGTACATCAGGCTTCTTCTGCAGAACAACAGGCCTCAGGGCTCCAAATGGACTCTGCAGCCAGGGTCAGTTCATAAATTTGATCACATGTTCCATGAACATGTGTGTCCTGTCTTTTTACACCACTGTATTTCTGTACACCTCTATAGGATACTGGTGTCCTCCTGGTCAGACTGTGGCTATGGCTCTGCCATGTCCTCCTGGTCACTTCTGCTTAGAGGGTAGTTCATCCCCAGAGCCTTGCCCATCAGGAAGTTATCAGGATAGAGACAAACAGGCATCCTGTACTGTTTGTGAGGCAGGTAGGACAACTAAGTCTTTTGGCTTTTTCAACATTGTTATTTAGCCTTTTCTCAAGTGGTTGAAGAAGTGTTTATTGAAGCTGATTGCTTTTTTTCTTTTTCTTTTTTAAATGCTTGCATTTCTTTTGTTATACTGAACTTTGCAAGATTGTTGAAGGAATTTTCCCCTAATGGCACCATTATAAATGGTGGCATTAGTGGTGGCAATGTATAATTTTCCCCCCTTTACCCACATTGATATTGTTAATCTCTCCTTTAAGGCTACTACTGTGATTCAAGATTGGGTGCAGCCAATGTGTCCTTGCTGAGGCCCTGCCCTAAGGGACATTACTGTCCCCCAGGTACAGCTCTGCCCAACCAATACCCTTGCCCCATAGGCTCCTTTAACCCAAGAGAGCATACAGACAGCCCAGCTGGCTGCATGCCTTGTGTATCTGGACGTTACTGTCCTTCTGTTGGACTGTCAGAGCCGGCAGGTGAGAATCTGAAAGTCTTCTCTCCTCTCCTCCCCTTTCTGCACTGCATGCTGGGAGTGTGAGTGACTGAGTGTGTGAAGGTGGTTGGTGAGTGAGTGGAGCTGCTGCTGAGTGGGTTTTGGGACATTTGGACTGACATTTCAGTCACATTTTCTTTACACCCTTTGGTTGTTTAACAGGAAAGATACATTTTTTTCATTGTTTGGTGTAGAGTGAACAAAATTAAGTTAACTGGCTGTTTCACTTCTTGAGCCATGGCGTCCCTCCTTAATAAGGGCTCACCTCGTCTGTCATTTATAAATGGGGCCAGTGTGGTGGCTCCCCAACAGTACACTGTGGAGCAGGTTCTGCTAGCTGTTGGTGAACAGGTAGGTCACGAGAACATTACTTACAGCTCTCGGATGAACAAGGCTGTGGTTGTCTTTGTATTGGAAGTGGCTTCCTATTCTGTTTCCTCTTTTCCCTACTCTTTGTAAGGAAAAGAGAAATTGAGGAAGAAATACAATTTAAGCAAAGGATGGTAACTGAGCTGATGAAAAACAAAAACATTATTATTATTTCTACAGGAAACACACAGCTCTTATGACGGTGCTGTTGAGTTGGAAATGGCTTCAAAGTCACGGTACAAATCTCAGTGCAGGTGTTGCCATTCTCTTTTCAGAGCATCTGAATTTAATAAACTTATCTCAGGATCCAGTCAGTACAGGTCACAATTATATATCTATATTAGCTACAGAAAAGAATAGGAAGTATTAGAAAGGGACTGGTCCGTGAGTCGTTTGGTACCGGGCTGCGAGAGCTGAGGCTCGGGTGTGAAATTTATGGTTTTCAGGGTTTTTATCGGTTTTTATCGTTATTTCCCTGGGTCTTTTCCCGTGTGTTATGAATAAATCTTCTCTTTTTGGTACTGGTACTGGTTTTATTTTGTGGTATTTATCCGGGACACCTTAAAGGCTGGTCCGTGAAAATATTGTCGGACATAAACCGGTCCAGGGCTCAAAAAAGGTTGGGGACCGCTGCTATAGGGGGAGATGCCTGGTTGTGAATACTCTGGCTGCCTCGATGCTCTGGCACCGTTTTCTGGTTATTGAGCCTCTACGTCAACTGGTGCAAGAAATACAAAAGAGACTGGACAAGTTTTTGGGGGAGGTTTCCACTGGCTCAAATCTTAAGTTCTTTTCTTACCTCTGTCTTAAGGCGGACAGGGATTGATTGACATACAGAGTCGTATTACAGCTTTTCGTCTTTAGACTGTTCAGCGTCTTTTATACCACAAACCACAGATGTAGTCTAAAACAGCCTCTGTACCTATACAAGGTCAGGAACTTTGGCTATGACAAGCATCTGTTTCTCCTGGAGCTGACTGATATGGATATATCAGGGACCTCATCCTTCTGCCAGTCTGTTCTGAGGGCATGGACCAAGCTTTTAAGTGTTAAAAGACACTGTTCTGAGTTGTATGGAAATGTGGAGGAAGAGCCCATGCTTTACATCCTTACTTGCTTCTACTAGCATGCAAAGAGTTCTAGCGGGAACTTGACTGAAAAAACTGGCAGGGTTGAGGTCGGGAGGGCAGTGGAAAACTGCAGCCATCCTCAGCCAAGAAACTGAGCTCAGGTCATTGCTTGTCTTACAGAAGTTGGTGGAGGAAATGGTGTCGCCGTCCTTGGCTTATTTCGGCGAGATTTAGCTGTGGGTTCTGCGGAGACTCAGCCAGTGTCTTGGACTGCTTTTCCACCATTGTCCATCAGTGCTGCAGCAGAGGAGGAAGAAGAAGTGGATGAAGCTCTTCTGTCTTTTAGGGCACCAAAAATAACAGATTTTCCTAAAGCCTCAAAGAAATACTTATATGCCTTAAGTGTATAAGTTCTTAACAGAGCTTAATTACTTGGTGTTCCGGAGTCGAGGTGGTATTTTGCTTTTGTAACAGTTTCTTCTCTTAGAGAAAGCCGGAGATCCATGTACAAACCTTCCATAGAGGAACGCAGTGTGGCTCTCCAGTGGAGGGTGGTGCATGGGGCAGTGGCCGCAGACAGATATTTAATAAATACAGACCAAAGAGTAGAGGGTAACTGTGTTTTTTTTTTTCTTTTCAAGCTAAGAAGAACCTGCAACATTTGTGGGTTGGATGTCCGAGGCTAGTTTCTCTCTTTAAATTACTGGAAGAGTGGTTGGCTGGATATGGACAGGTGCTGGAAAATACAATGTTCATTTATGGCCCAAAATACAGCTCAGCACAGAGGAAGTAGATTTGTCTTTCCAACTTTCTCATAAGTCAGGCAAAAATGGGAATCTGGCTAACCAGGAGAAACAAAATGAAAGGAACAGGGTCTACAGATGTTGACCTTATGTTCAAGGTGTGGTGTCTGTATGTATCAAGATAGAATTTACTTATTACAAAATCGTGGCCGATTTCAATCATTTCATTTCTGTGTGTTGTGTACAGTGAACAATGATTTGCTTGTTCTTAGTTTTTGAAAATTGTACATTTTTCTGTTTTTGTGGCGTGTGTTTGTGAGTATGTGCAGTGATATTTTTCTGTTTTTCTTTATGTAACTGGGGTTTTTTTGGGCCTTTTTTCAGGTTTATTAGGTAGATACAGTGAAGACTGACAGGAAAGCCGAGGGAAAGAGAGACATGTGGCAAAGGGCCGTAGGTCGGACTCGAACCCAGCCTGGCTGCTCTTAGCCATGTGGCATATGGTTAAACCGGCACCCCTTTATGTAACTGTTGACAAGGAATTGTTTCATCTTCTCTTCTCTTCTCTTCTCTTCTCTTCTCTTCTCTTCTCTTCTCTTCTGGGTAGTATGATTTACTGAAAATACTACACAGTAAATTCCACACAACTCATGCTGTTCATTATGTCTTGCTAGATTAGCTATTTGAAGGGCTTATGCAAAGTTCAAAACGAGATGCCACGTGTCTCTTCACCCAAAATGCAAATAAACATTTTTTCTCAACTCTAGCGAAAATAGCTTTGCATTTACTGTATTTGGCCTGGGGTGTGTAAGTCAAAATCATATCTCCAAAGCTAATTTTGGTGACCTAATTTGGTGATCCAGTTGTAAAACCCAGAAGGAGCAGCATCTAGTGTGTACTGCAGGACTGCAGATATATTTATGTGACTGTTCGATGAAATGTGTTGTGACATTCTTTTACCCATAGGACCCTGCCATGCTGGTTTTTGGTGCAGAAAGGGTGCCTCCTCTCCCAGGCCACTGGATGGACTCTCAGGTTCCCTGTGTCCACCTGGTCACTACTGCCCTTCAGGTACCTCATCTGTCTTCCCCGAACAAGCAGTCGCCCACAGTTGTTGCTGTAGTGATGATGCAAGTTGCAAAGATACACGTCCCTTTTTTTGTAACACCGTGCTGATGCAGCTTGCTTTTTAAGCTAATGTAACCAAATTTATACTGTGCGAGGATATTAACATTCTGCTCTTTTATAGTCTATGGCTGCCAAGTTTTAGTCACACTAATTAGCATTTAGAGCGCTAAAGGAAGTTCAAAAACATGTTTTCTTGCAACTTCTGATATAGTTCTCATTAAATTAATTTGTTTACTTGTTCTTTATAACTTGAGGCATTGACACATGTCTTTAAAATGCAGCTGTAAGGTAAACTTCTTGTTTACCTTACAGCTACATCTTGCCCTAAATTCCTCAACCCTGAAACCAGCAATGGGTGCATGTCAGTTATTAAGTTGCAACTGAATTCTGAGTACAGACTCTTAAATTATATTTTTTGTTATGTTTAATAACTGCTCCTTTTATTGTAGTGTGGCAGTCATTTCTGCACATCTTCTGTTTCTTGGAACAAAGATGTATTTTTGTGTTTGTGCCATTTTGCAGGCACCACAGGTCCGGAAGCGTGCCCTGAAGGGAGCTGGTCAAACAGCTCAGGACTGCGTAGCCAGGAGGATTGCAAACCCTGTCCTGGGGGGTTTTATTGCAACTCTGCTGGCCTTACAAAACCCAGTGGCTCCTGTCGTGCGGGGTACACCAGATTCTGATGATTAAAGAAATAACCATCACATCATCATCGTCTTTGTTATTATTAAAGATTAACACATGGAAAAGTTATTACAAACCACCCTATCATGAAAGCTTTCACAATGAACAAATAATGTACATATCATTTTTTTTCTGAATTTTCATGCTGTCTTGTTCCTTATGCAGATATTACTGCATAAAGGGAGCTTTCACATCTACTCCCACTGATGGAAATACAGGGGGACCCTGTCCCGAGGGTTACTACTGCCCTGAGGGAACTGTTCAACCTGTGCCCTGTGAACCAGGGACATATGTGGCTGTTACACATGCTACTCAGTGTGAATCTTGTCTGCCAGGCTGGTATTGTGTGTCTGGCTCTTTGTACCTTTGTCCTGCAGGTTTGTGATTTGCTGTTTTGGATGTCCTTATATACAGTGGCATCTGTAAGCTATTTTAATTAAATTATCAAGAGAAATTCTGCTAAAAAACAAAAACAAATTTCCCTTTGTTTGTTTTATGGCCTGCAGGCTTTTACTGCCCCCAAGGAACTGGATTTGACTTGAGAAGCTGTCCAGAGGGAACTTATGGTCCTGACCCCGGGTATGTGTCTGTCTCGCAGTGCAGGCAGTGTGACGGCGGCCATTACTGCTCTTCCAGAAATGGCACAGCTGTCACTGGGCCGTGTCAGAAAGGATATTACTGCTCATATGGAAACATCTCTCCACAGCCTTTCTCAGTGGCTGCAGGTGAACATGCTTCTTTAGAATTGCAAGAACTGCAATAAAGCAAATGACATTCTGGTAATACTATGTGTTTTCTTACTTATATGTGGCAAAATCTGATTGCTGATGCTGTGTCTCTCACCAGGAGAAGGAGGGCTATGTCCTGCTGGTCATTACTGTCCCCAGGCCACAGTTAAGCCTCTGCCGTGTCCACGAGGAACATTTTCTAACCAGACCAAATTAGTCTCAGAGGTAGCTTTAACGTAACATACTCAAATTATTACACTCAAAGGCTGTCCTGTCTTTCCAATCAGAACTAAGATGAAACATAAGTGGAAATATTCACATTTTTCTTTACTTAATGTTTTGAAAAGTTGCTAATTTATTTAGTTTAGAATTAAAATCTGATGTCACTCCTCATTTCTGTATAATTTGCTTTCAATGAACAAGACTTTCTTGTATATGTTCAGCAGTTGTTTTCCTGGATTTCTGAAGGCCTTTCAAAGTTTTTGTTTAGACATTGTCTGTTTCTTTTTCCCACTCATTTTCCATCCAGACCATTTTCAGAGGAATGGTTTATTTTTTGTTTGTTAATCCACTGACTTTTGAATTATTCAAGCATAAAAAAGGCACCTAACTCAAGGGTTGAAACAGTGCTGTGTTTACACATAACAGCCAACTTAGCAAGGAGCCCATTTTAAATTGTATCTTTAGGCACTTTGTTACTAGCAGCCTGTCACGAAACACATAATTTGTTCCAATTGCTTTAGGAAATCTATGACAAATGCCAAAGATAACACAGTATGGCAGGCATAAAATAATGTTTTTGAACCAACAAGGTGATTTCCAAAGTACTATTAGCTGAAAACCTGGCATATCTTGACATGGTGTGCCGTGTGTCCGTGAAAAACAAGTCGAGGACAAAGGAATAAGTGTCAGACCTAAAAAACTAAAGCAGATGAAAATCATGTCCTAAAAAATAAGGGAAAAATCCAGCAAAGCCCCGACACAGGACCTGAGAGATACATCTGTTCACTGAATCCTCCACACTGACTCCTATTCTCTGAACTAAATTCTCAATATCCAAATCCGGTTTATTGATTCAATCACTCTTTGAACAGTTTTCACCTATTTAGACACACTTTGATCTCATTTTGTAAGGCCTAAAAACATTACTAAACTACATTGTCCACAGTGATTCACGCTTAAGTTGAAACACAACTACAGCACAGATTTGATGAAACTACAGCCAGCAAAGGTAAGTCGAAGGTTGATACCAGCAATGTATGGAAACAACCTAAAAGACAGCGGAAGGAGAGGACGAATAGTACGATATGTAACACTTCATATAGAATACATTGTGTGATTATGGGATGTAGGACAAACTGAAAAACCTAATCTTAGCACATCCTCTCTGCCACCATAATCTGCCATCTTGAGTCTTTACTGTTTTATCTTGTAAATATAAAGAAAGCTCAGCAGGTTGTTCATTTCAGCTTTTATTTAATATTCAAAATCATTTTTATGCATTTATAAATTGGCCACATAAAGTTTGCAAGCCTTGAAAACAACATGAGACATGAGAACTGCATGTCCTGAACAACGTATTTTCATTTTTTTTGCTCTGGTGCATAATGAATACTGAGCAGTGTTTTTGTTTTGTTTTATTGTGTGGAGGATCTGAAAATTACTATGTGGGTTTGAGCACAAGTGAAACTGTTTCAATGTGGTTTTGTGTTTACAATTTTGAGATAAGTCTTTAAGGATTTAAGGAATGGATCTTAGCAATTGTGAAAAAACTGTTTACACAGTAAGTTACAAGATTTTTTCTGTCATTCATTGTGATAGCCAGTCAGTGTGTAGTTCAATATCAATATTGCAACGAAGCATGTTTTTCTTTTTCTTATCAGCTGTCTTTCTCTTTCCCTATTTCCTCTCGCTCTTTGTTTTTATCATGATTCCTCTCAGGAGGAATGTCAGCCATGTCTCCCAGGTTACTATTGTGATGCTACGGGGCTCTCGGCACCTTCAGGAAAATGCTGGAAAGGTTTCTTCTGCTCTGGGGGTGCAGAGCGTCCTGAGGCTCCTTTGAGAGACAGCCACGGAGGGCCGTGCCCAAAAGGTGATCAGATCCCCTTGCATCTATTCAAAAACACGTGATCAAAATAAAATATACCAGGGCAGATTAAAAAACAAATATAAAAAACAAAAGAAATGTGTGGATGATTTAATCAGGCAGCATTAACACTGTTCAAAGTGCGTGAGGATTGGGAGGCTTAAAGTTCACATAAGCAAGTTTAATGAAAAGGTAAGCAAAACTCTTTCATGATAATAGGGCTACACAGAAGCAGCTACTCGACTCACACTGGAAATCAAAGCTGCTCTCCGGTGGATTTGTGCATGTCTTAGTTTGTGCTTCAGTGTGCATCTATTTCATGACTCTTGTCATCACACAACCAGGTTATTACTGCTCTGAGGGCTCTGTGGCTCCTCAGCACTGCCCCTTGGGAACCATCAGCACAGAAGATGGCCAAGCCAGCTGCAGTGCCTGTCCTCAGGGGTAAACTCACTTATCAGCCTTGCACAGTCACTTGAGACTGTAAACAGACACACATTTTCACAGAAAAATACCCAAGACCTGTAACTGTACATACAGTAGTGCATGAGTGATTTTTGCATATATACTGTATATACATGCATACACAATTACATTCAAGTTTTGTTGCTACAAGATAAATTTTTCTATCCCCTTTTTGTCTGCATAGCTTTTATTGTCCTGGCACAATTAATGGCTCTCTGACAGAGAGTTATGAGTGTCCAGTGGGTCATTACTGTCCGTCTGGGACCTGGGCCAAACACCAGTACCCCTGTCCAGTTGGAGCTATAAATCCCCACACTCAGATGGCAAAACCCCAGGACTGTCTTCCCTGCCCTCCAGGTCACACATCATTTATGGCAATTAAATGTCAGTGTATTAAAGGTTAAGTAGTTGGCCCAGGGTGTAATTTAACATTGTATATTAAAATTAGTCCAGATCAAAAACCAGCTATTATTAACATTGTCATTAAGGAGAAAAATTAATAGACACAGTGGGGGAAATAATTATTTGATCCCCTGCTGAGTTAGATTTTGCCCACTTAAATGAAAAGAACAGTCTCTAATTGTTATGGTAGTTTCAGTTTAATAGAGAAAGACACAATATCAGCCAAAAATTCAGAAAAAACACATTAATCAAGAATTATAAATTGAATTGCATGTGATTGAGGGAAATAGATATTGGATCCCCTACTACACAGCCAGAATTCTGGCTGTCACAGATCAATCAGTCAATCAGTTACAGAAACTCTTGATCTCAGCTTGTTATTGAGTCAATTTCTTTCATTCTATCCTCTCGACCACCATGGGCAAGACCAAAGAGATGTCAAAGGAGGTCTGGGACAAGATTATGGCTTGAATACGCAAGCTTCGTGAGGAGGTGATAACTGTTTCAGTAATGAAACAAAATATAAAATGGCCATCAGTTTGGAGTCCATGCCAGATCCTGCTTCATGGGGTGAGGATGATCATGAGAAAGAAGGTGGATCAGCCCGTAACTACACGAGAGAAGCGTGTTTATGACACTGTTAACATATTAAGGTGTCTCCTGCTCAAGAAGGCACATTTACTGGCTTGTCTTAAGTTTGCAAGTGAACATCAAATGTTTCAGAGAATGCTTAGGGAGAAGGTGCTGTGGTCAGAAGAAACCAAAGCTCGTTGGCCTCAACTCAAACCGCTGTGTTTTGAGGAAGAGAAATGCTGACTATGACACAAAGAACATCATCCACATACAGGTTTTTTTTTCTGGATTTTTGGTTGATATTCTGTCTCTTTCCATCAAAACTGATGCCATATAGAGTGCTTATTATTCTTTTTCATTTCCGGAGGGGTTTTTGTGGTGATATTCCCTTCGAGCTGATATCATTATTTCTTCTCAAACCAGGCTTTTTCTGTGCACATCCTGGGAAAGGTGCCCCATCAGGTCAGTGTGGCGCAGGGTACTACTGTGTCTCTGGGGCCTGGTCACCCACACCGGAGGATGGTGGGGTCACAGGTGACAGATGCCCTAAAGGTCATTACTGTGCCCAGGGCTCATCAGCACCAGTTCCCTGTCCAACAGGGCATTACAGCAACCAAACCAGAAACAGTCATCTTAGTGACTGCCTGCATTGTCCTCCAGGTTGGAAATTGTTGCATGTTCAAGGAGATAAAGCTTCACTTACATTCCTTGAATTATAGGGTAATAATCCCTTCCTATCACGTCTGTAACTGCTTAACAGTGTTGCTTATGTTTTCAGGTTTCATGTGTGACACCAGAGGGCTCTCTTTCCCTTCTCATATGTGCCCAGCTGGCTCTTATTGTCCAGGCGGAAAAAACAGTTCAAAAACCTGCTCACCTGGAAACAGGTGCCCACCTGGTTATGATAGACAGGTACCCTGCTTGCCAGGGACCTACCAAAAGTTACCAGGACAGGTGAGAAACATGAGGATGAATGGTTGGTTTTTTTAAATAGGCAAGGTGCACATACTATACAACTGTAATGAGTATGATAGTGTAATATGCCATATGTTGTTTGATATGCTCTTTTGAAAACTATTTAAAAAAGTAAATCTGAAATAAGGTTAATAACTAACTATATATGATCAACAGAAGGTGGGTTTTTATTTATTGGGAGGCTGGCATCCAGTTCTAACATCTGCTGACATTAGTGTAGTCATCATTTTGTACGTAATGTGTAGAAAACTGTGCATCATTTATTTCTTTACAGCCAGACTGTGTTAAGTGTCCAGCAGGATTTTACTGTGCTGGCTTAGTGGATGTTGACACTGGGCATGTGTCAGGGACTCACACTCCCATGCTGTGTCCTAAAGGACATTACTGCCCATCAGGTAGGTGAAGATTGGTATCACTGCTGTAATACATTCATGAGAAATGTACAAGGTTATCATTTGCATAATAAAAAAAAGATATGTGTGACATGAGTGCCAAATACTAAATATAGTGTTGCTCTTGTTTTGTGTGCACCCTAATAGAAGACTCTAACACTAAATGGTTTTCTAATTATGTAAATGACCATTATAGAGCATAATCAAGATAAGAGGGGTCTTTACAAACTGTTCCGTGATGTGTATTCAGGGGCAATCTGTAGTTATTATCAGTATTTATCTACAGGAACGCAGGATGGTGTAGCATTCCCGTGCCCAGCTGGCACCTTCAGCAGGCAGATGGGGTTGTCCAATAAGTCAGACTGCGAGCTCTGCCCTCCAGGGAGATACTGCAGTTCCTCTGGATTGGCTGCTCCAACTGGGGTCTGCTCTGCTGGGTAAACACAGGCTAACGAAACACACACTTCATTCAGCGGTCAGCCAGATTATGAAAGAAATTTTCGTTCCCTATATTTTTATATCATCCCTTTCTATAATTAAATCTCCTTATATGTCCCGTCTCTTCCTGTCTGTCCTTCTGTTATCTATTACTTCCCTAATCCCACATATCCCTTGCAATTACCTCTATCCTCATCATCTCTCTGCACTTAGTTACCTTTGTATCCAGGCTTCTGTTTCTCCCCAACCAGAGGAGGCCCCAACAGGAGGCCGCTGCTCCGCAGGGTCCTACTGCCCACAGGGTACTGGCTACATGATTCCCTGCCCTGCAGGCACTTTCAGCTCCATAGAAGGTGACATGTAATGCTGACTAATTACTCAGTGTTTTTGACACTGGAACATAATACCCTGACTTACAGTAGCTTAAGTTACCAACTGTGTTAAGTGTCTCCTAAGATAATTACTGGGTGGAATGGAAATATTTAACTTTTGTTTTTAGTTCTCCCTTTGTAATAAATGTATGAACTTGGTTTGCCAGGAGCAGTTTCTTTGGAAGCATGTCAGCCTTGTTTGCCTGGCCACTTCTGTGCCAAGGATGGTCTCTACTTCCCATCTGGGCTTTGCAACCCTGGCTTCTACTGCAGAGAAGGATCCAGATCTGCCACGCCTTGGGGTAATACCACAGGTAACAGTTTTCTTCCTCTTGCCCTTTACATAGTGTTAATAAATGCATAAAACATGCAAAACTAGTTTTTTTTTTTTTTTAGTAATGGTATTTGAAATACAACAAAAAAAAGTTAAGGTCATCTGACACAGCTTGAAAAATACCTTCCTGTGCAGAATTTTCTTTCAGTGCACTCCAGGTTTTATTTAACATTTTCATGCCCTTTGACTCAGCACAGCTGAGAAGGTCTTCACAAAACATTTACCAGTCCCTGCTACATCTCTTATTATTTTTCTTTCTGTGATTGCAGAAAATGGCTCTGGCCTTTTAAGTCATTCACTTACCTAATGAGTAATGACATCCAATAAAGGTCTATTGTCTCAGTTACAGGAGATATCCTATCTCTATCCCCACTTCCCGGTGCATCAACTCCGGGTCAGTTCCATGGAGATGTGTGTCCCGAAGGCTACTATTGTCCTAGAGGGAGTGCAAAGCCCAACCCATGTCCTCCAGGTAAGAAAACAAGAGACAGTCAAGAAAGACCTCTGAAAAAATAAGGGCAAAATTATTTCTTTTACTCTGAAAGTTTTGTGATAAAGCTTTATGATGAACATGTTCATCATAAAGTTTTGTGATAAAGCTTTATGATGAACATGTTCATCAACAGCATGAGCTATAGTGTTTTACAAATACTCTTGGTTTTTATTACACTGTCTCCAAAGGTAGTATACAATGACATAAAGCGCTCAGAGGTAAAGTATAATGGCTTATTTATACAGAACTTTAGAGAAGGTCATAAAACTCAACAGCAGTCCAATAAAGCTGTCATGATGAGCAGCTAGCTACTTAACCAGGTGAATTAATGGAGCCTGCTACTGACATTTTTACTACTGTCATTTCTTCTACTTCAGTATGAAAAATGACAGTTATTCCAAGCTGTGTCTTTTGTATTTTTGTCTTTCTTTGTCTGTGTCTATGTACTTCCATGATCATTTGTCTCCTCCATTCAGGCACCTTCTCTGCGAGGTCTGCGGCTGAGTCCGAGGCGGACTGTGAAGCTTGTTACCCAGGCTCTTACTGCCCTTCATGGGCTCAGACTTCTGCTGACCTCCTCTGTCCCCCTGGGTGGTTCTGTCCAGCAGGATCAGCGTCTGGACATCAGCCAGGTGGAGTACACATCACTGCTGGTCAACTCAGGTTTAACAGTGGTTTTTGCACTTTCATGTAGCATGTGATCACATACAGTATAGGCCAACTTTATCTCTTTTGCTCACTTTCAACTTATCCCTACATTTGCTTTTTTTGTTGTTGTTTGAGACGAGATATGTTGTCTTAACTAGAATAACCAGAATGTTTTCATTTGACACATTTATATTTGGCGTTTAACAAGAATCAGCTGTTGTGTCTGTCATTTTAACTGTAGCGCTTTACTTCGAGGCTTGCTTCTGTAATAATCTACACAGTTAAAGATGCTCGAAATATACTAGACAGCTTTTTATACTGCCTATAAACTATTCTTCTTCTGTTATATTACATGTACACCTGGAGATTCTTTGTTGCCTTTTTGCCTTTTATTGTAAAGATGTTTTGCTAATTTGAGCATAAAATGGGGCAGAACCTATAAATAGCCACAAGCTTATGTCTGTCAAGACAAAGCACCTGCTGCTGAGCCTGCTTTCTCCTCTCCTTTCCTCCCACAGGATTGTTGTACAGCGGTAATACTGATAAGAGCCACTGTCTTTTTCATTGCTTTGTTTCCATGGACACTGAGCCTGGGAAAATACACCAGATGTGCTTATTTCATGCATAATTGGTACATAAAAGAAATTAAGAGGACCTGTCATGGCAGTACCATAATTTTCTGTTGTTTTTTTTTTTCTTCAAATTTTGTTTTCATTGTAAACAATGACAGTTTGGATTTTTCATTATATGCTTGGCAGGTCACCAGTGTCCACCTGGCTATGCGTGCCCGCGTGGTAGCGCGGAGCCAACTGCCTGTACTCCTGGCACGTTTCAGTCCTCGTCTGGACATCCTGCTTGTAACAGCTGCCCAGCGGGTAATGTAAAAATGACACTTTTTAAAAAAAAAATGCTATAAAATGTAATCACAGACAAATAGATGATGTTTAAACTGATGTTTATTATAAAATGAGACATGCTACCGTGTCCAGGTTTTTACTGTCTGAAAGGTTCGTCTGTGCCATCTCCTTGTCCAATCGGCCACGTCAGTCTATCAGCTGGCAGGATGTCCCTAAGTGACTGCTCCCCCTGCCCCTCTGGCTTTTTTTGCAACAGCAGCGCTCTGACAGAGCCGTCTGGACCCTGCAGCCCAGGTCTGACAGCCCATAATCACCTCGGGAATTCATGTCAGACAACTGAAAGATTGGATTTTCTATATCTTTACTGTATGTCTGTGCTATGTTAAGCTGTGGCTTCCACTGAATAACTCTGTTTTCCTACAGTGTTTTAAACTGTAAATGTTTCAGCGTCCTCTGTGAGTTGTCTAACCACATTGTTTACTACAGGACATTTTTGTTCCCCGGGATCCACTGAGCCTTCCCCTGTCTCCCAGCCTTATGGAGATGTTTGTCCCATGGGACATTTCTGCCCTCAGGGAAGTGGGTCTCCCACACCCTGTCCTGTTGGCAGCTTCTTTCCCGAGCTTGGCGCGCTCTCTCTCTCCCAATGCCGTCCTTGTCCTCCAGGGAAATACTGCCTGAATCCTGGAGCCTCACAGCCCACAGGTGGAGAATTAGTCCAGTCATGAGACTGTTATAAATTGGTTTTGAATAGTTTGCAGTTATGGAAAAAATGAATAAAACCCACAATATCTCATAATTCAGCTTTACCTCAAGTACCCTAAGTGCAGATTCAGGAGTTGTACACCTCCCATTAGTCATGTCTGCTGAATTTCTGCCCATAACAACTTTTTGGGGTCTCACAAGCAGCTGCTTTAGAGTCTTTTCTAATTCCTCTCTTTGTTAGGTCTGTGTTTTGCGGGGTTCTTCTGTTCTGGAGGTGCAGATAGTCCCACACCTCGAGCCAACTCATCTTTGTCCAGCTGTCTTCTTCAAATAT
>VUQG01001414.1:129092-171719 GCA_015106755.1 Etia nguti | reverse complement strand
AAGGAAAAGCGCCACCTGGATGCAAAACCTGCCCTGCTTTAATAACTCAGGTAATTCTGATAAAATATAGTGTTCTCCTGTTTGTAAAGACAACATATGCTTAGTTTAAAAGGGCAGTACATCACTTTGCTCAAACTGGTCTACCACAGTCCAGAGCTTTAGAAGTCGTGCTAAATATCCCACAAGGCAGTGGCTTTTCATGGTTGACCTTAAGTATTCTGCAATTAATCATTGCCATACAATGTTACATTGTCCCCATGACAAAATTGTTTAATAGGCATTGTAGAGAAAAAAAAGGAGGCTCCTCTTTGGCGTCCTGTCTGGTAGACAAAGATTATAACTCGACTATTTTTCATGCTTTATCTGCCATGTTGTGTTACAGAGAGAGACGCTAGTGGGATCAAAGCGGCAGCAGTGTCACGGGAAGATTTAGATCAGACTGTGACTGACTCACCGCCGAGTCTCAAGAGGCCACATTATGCGTGTTCCACCTACAGAGGAGATATATGCCCTAGGGGTGGGTAAAGCCTGGCAGTGAACTTGTGCACTTAATGTGATACTTTAGTTATCTCCATTGCTCATGACATGATAGCCTCATTTATTGAAAATGGTAAGACACACGACTTACTTCATCTGATCGGTGCAGCGTGTGTGATGTACTTTGGTTTGATTCCCGCTTAGTCTCTGTTTATTTAGTGACTCGGTCAGAAAATTATGGCTGAAATGTTAAATCACATTAAAGTGGTTTGAAGAATGAATGCTTAGTTTTAGTGTTTAATGGCTAGCTCTATAAATAAGGACAGACATATATTTTGTCAAATAAACACATTAAGAAAACATTAGTGGCAGCACAAACCCGCCCAAATAAATCTCACTCTGAAAGGTTCACATTCCCCACCTTAAACCAATAGCAAGGGCATTTTGTTTTATTTAAATAGACTCCATTTCCATCTCCTGTCACTTTACATAACAAGGTGACTTTACAATACGGTAGAGAGAGTGGGTGATAAAGAGCTGCAGATGGCTGGGTGGTGAGGCACATAAAAGTAGCACTGTTGATATACGAGCATAAAAGAACAGATTTGCAAGTAATAACATTCCTTCAAACGTAAAGGAAAATCTGTGAGGGTAGTTGTGTGAAACAGAAGAAGCAGAGAATAAAAGTTTGAGTTTGAGAAAATCCTCTGTCCCTGGAGGGAGCACTTAGTTAATTGGAAACTTTCTCTCGCTGAAGTGGAATAATTTCAGGGACGATGTCTGGCCGATTCTTTTTTTCAGGTTTCTATTGTCCTGTGGGCTCTGCTTACCCTCACTCCTGTGAGGCTGGTTCTTACTGCAACCAGAGTGGCCTAGAGGCTCCAGCAGGACACTGTGCAGCTGGATATTACTGCCCTGGAGGCTCTTCTGAACCCCACGCCAACCCTTGTCCCACAGGACACTATTGCCCCCTTGGAACCCGGCTTCCTCTGCCCTGCCCTCTGGGAACTGTAAAAAGTGAGCTGTTGGAGTTTTGTTATGTAGCTGTAATCTGTGAATAATTTAACAAATGTATTATTCTTCGTGTACATTTATTGATTTCATTAACAAAAGAGAAGCTTGTGCATTGTGATTTCTCTTCCATCAAAAAGGAGAAGCAACTGAGGACAAATCAGTAATCCCTGGCTTGTACCCAGGCCATGAATTGATGATGAATAAGTACTCAATCAAAATAGAAAAACTGAGAAAAACTGAGAAAAACAAAACCCTATTCCCCTTTGCTCTGAACATCATCAGTTTTCCCACTGACGTCCTTGTTTGAACTGGTGTATACCTTTGCAGCTCAGTGATGTGGAAAAATATGAAAAGTTCCACTGAAGCATTTTTTCCCCCTTGGGCGCCTATGAATAATTGCAGTCACAAAGTGGCTTAATCGTGTAATTGTATTCTTGTCTTGCGGCAGACAACTAGAATCCTATTATTATATGCTGTAGCTCCTTTGTACGGTTATGAATTAAAAACTGATGAGGGAGTTGGGATACACTTTGCATTGAAATAATATTGTAATCTATTTAAGGCTTTAATTACAAAGTGATATGGTGATTTCTTAAAAAAAAAATTTTTTTCTTTTGAGTGAGCAAATGCCCTGTTCACGTGGGTGTGCAGAACAACAGTTTTGTCTTCTTAATCAATTTACACTTTTCATTTCATTAAAATTCAGATTTCTTCATTTATCACACCCTTATGCACACAAATGCATTACCATCACTCCTAGATAAACGGTTTAACTACAATGTGCACATTATCCACCAGGTTCCCTTGGTGGATCCACTGTTGAGGCTTGCCAGCTGTGTCCTCCAGGTCAATACTGTCACCAGCAAGGAATGGCTGAGCCAAGTGGCCCCTGTGCAGAAGGCTACTACTGTCCTGAGGGACAGATCTCTGAAAGACCACAGCAACATGCCTGCTCAGTTGGTCATTACTGTGAGAAGGTCAGCCGTGTAGTGTCAGGCTTCAAGCTACTGTCAGTCATCAATGAATATTGCATGTGATGTCTTTACATAACTCTCCCTCCTCAGTTCTGTTATTTTTTCACGACAAGTGCATTACTATAGCAAGTTGGTGTTTCATCCGAGTCGCTGTGCTGTGACTCTGTCCAGTGATATTGTTGCACTATGATTACAACTGATGAAACATGTTGTTCTCCTCATATAACATCTAATAAAATGATTCTAATGGTTTCCTCAGGGTAGCGCCAGACAGACAGCCTGCCTTCCTGGCACCTACCAGTTCAGACAAGGTCAAGCTGGCTGCGAGATATGTCCTGCTGGTTTCTATTGTAAAGAGCAAGGTAAAGCTGATGGAACGACAAAGCATTTAACTGCTGGAGCCCAGATGTAACCTTTTAACTGTGGCAAGTTTTCTAAGAAATCATTGCAAATGTTCCTATTTGAAATCTGTATCTGCTTGTCAGGAACGACTCTCCCACTTCCATGTGAGAGAGGGTTTTATTGCCCCAGTGGATCAGCATATCAGCATCCCTGTCCATCGGGAACCTACGGAAACATATCGGGACTGGATGAGGAATGGCAGTGTTCACTGTGCGACCCTGGGATGTACTGCAGAGGAACAGGTCATTTTTTCTCTGGCCACGTTTGCCCCTTGTTTTGTTCAACAGATCTTTCTTGCAGACAACTGCTGTTTAAATTTTTTAATGCATTGCTGGACAAAAAATTACGCACTTCTCTACTCTGTTAATTGCATTTGCTTGAAGGGAGGACTACCCCCACTGGGCAATGTGCTGCAGGGTTTGTTTGTGCTAAAGGAGCCAGTGAACCTTCACCGTTAGACAATGTGACAGGATTCCCTTGCCCGCCCGGGTTCTTTTGCCCTGCAGGGACATCTGTACCCCAACCATGCCCGAAAGGAACATTCAGGTGGACATCTTTCAGTTACCTCCATAAAAATTGAATGGTCTGAAAATGTAAAACAACACAAATAGTCCAATATTGGACTTTACAGCGGCTAAATAATGCCCATTGTGTGGCTATTAGTATTATCTGAATTATCTGAGATGTAATCAAATCCATTTACAGTCAAGATGACCCATGTCCAATTCAAATTCCACCTCTGCTTTCAGTGAGCAGATCGGCATTGTTGATCATTCTTTGTGTCGAGGCTGCACACCTGGCTTTTACTGTTCACAGCCTGGCCTTTCTGAAGTGTCTGGACCCTGCTCGCCAGGTAAAAAGTGACACTCATTATTATTCTATGTCAAGTGATTCATTATCCTGCTTGACTTGAACAAATTTAAATGTTTCTCCTGATAGGTTTTTACTGCTTAGAGGGATCCCAGTCTGCTACTCCAATGTCAAGTGTATCGGGAGGTGTTTGTCCAGCAGGCCACTACTGTGCAGAGGGCAGCAGTGCCCCCTCACCTTGCCCAGCTGGTTTTTACCAAAATAAGACTGGAGGAAAAAGCAAACACGACTGCAAACCATGCCCTCTTGGTAATCAAAATGTTAATACACAAAACTGACATTTCTGACGATATCCTCACTGTCTGACTGTCTTTGCCAGGCTGGTTCCAGGATTTGTCAGGGCAGAAAGAATGTAATCCCTGTCCCCCTGGGTTCCACTGCCAGCCTCTGAATCCCAGCCCCACCAGAGGGAGCTCTGCCGGAGTCTCCAGCCCTCTGCCTTGCCCAGCTGGTTATTTCTGTCCAAAGGAGGAGAGTCCACACAATCAGCCACTCCCATGCCCCAAAGGCAGCTACAGCCCCTTGCAGGGTCTCACTAGTGCAGGTAAAATACCAGAACTTTTATAGGAAATAGAGACAAGTGCAGTTATGTTGCATTCGTGGCTAGTTGTTTTATTTATTAAGTATAGGTTGAAGTCTAAATATAGCAATAAATGCTTGATTCAGACACATGATTTATGGTAATTTAATCAATTATTATTCAGACTCGAGGTTCCTTTGATACTTTGCATATCTGGAAATGAATTTGTTAAAGGAATGAATATTAAAGGAATTATCATATAACAGATACAAAAATATACAGAAACAAACAGGATATTCCAGCTATCACAAAATGTTCCAAATATGAGTTTTATTTATCATATGAAAAGTACAAAAAGAGGTCTGAGTTGTGTTGATGCACAATAGTATTGCTGTTCTGACCTTTCATAATTTAAAAACAAAAATCAAAGACTACACTGAGTCTTATAATGTTTACATGCATTTTTTAAAAAACTTTTATCTTTCTGCTATGTTATTATAGTGCCCTCTAATATAGTTCACTTCAGACATTGATACCTTTAGCCACATGCAGTGCCCTCGAACCTGTGTTGGTTGATCTTGAGCTTGTTTTGCTGTTAGAAGTGAAGTGAAATCTGTCATTGTCTGTGTTTGCAGGTCAGTGCTTAGTATGCCCGGCAGGGCAGTTCTGTGGCTCTGAAGGTCTGGTTGAGCCTTCAGGATCGTGTGCTGCTGGGTTTCTTTGTCTGATGGGTGCCAAAGTGCCAAATCCCACTGACAACAGAACTGGATCTCCCTGTCCACCTGGGATTTTCTGCCAGCAAGGTCTCAGAGCAGGTAGATTTGTTGGATAATAGAATTAGATACAGTGAGTGTGTTTTGACTAAGTTATCGTCACAAGCAATGAAGTGATCTTACTAAGAGTCCCTGTCTGTACAGCTAAATCTTGTAAATGGCCAAATAGCTCCTTTGATGTGCAAAGGATCTATTTAATATACAGTAATGACACTTTACATGTTCCTATAGTGGAAACACACCCCCAGTGGCACTGTACTTAAACTGAGACAGCAGCACATATTCACATGTTACTGGGACTATTCACTGTAACTGTGGACCACATCTGGTGTACCTCTAGTGGTCTGTTAGAATCAGAGAGAAAGATCAGCAATGCTACTTAGATCTATTCATTTGAACTCTATTTAATCTTTATTAAAATATTAATATTCTATTGTAGCACATCTCAAGCTATAGGAAAATCCCAAAATGGCACTGTCGGTGCGCCGGTTTAGCTCACTGGGATGGACAGGTGACCATATGCTGCATGTCTTCCCCTCTCTTTCTCCCTCTACTTTCCTGTCATTCTTCACTGTACCCTTTCAAATAAAGCTGTAAAAAGGCCCCCAAAAATGTCAGCTGTAATAATTTAACTTTTATGTGCATAAATTTTTGAACAACACATTGTAAGTTGGAAGTTTCTGTATACAAGTTTGTTTTTCTTTTAATCTCTTGTGTTCTAGGTGATTGCTGGGCGGGGTTTTATTGTGACTGGGGGTCCAGCAAAGCAGATCAGGCTGTGTGTCCAGCTGGTTTCTTCTGCCCCAGTGGAACACCAGCACTAGTGCCTTGTCCTGCAGGAACATTTAGCTCTCAAACAGGCAACACGCATCAATGCAACTGCAGCATCTGTACCTCTGGATACTACTGTCAAGGTGGGAAACATGGATTTATCTGCAGCAAAAAAGGGTGAGATCAGCAGTAATCCAGAGAGGAATCCATTACCATACTTTGCTACCAAAATATTTACAAGCCTTTATTTTAAATGGAACAAATTCCCTTGTGTTCACTGGTGATTCTTGAAAGTCCTTCTTGGATGATTATAATAATTAGAGCAAGCTTTATAATTATGAGGAGCACTAACGAGCTTAACCGAAGTTTCTTTATCTCAGATAAACTAACTGACACATTATTTAACAGTATCACAAAATTGTTTTAATAATTGATGTCTTAAGACATTTAAAACTACACAACACGGACTTTCCAAAGTTGCTAAATATGTTTGTTAATTGTATCTGGTCTCATTAGATGGACTGTGCCAGAGAGAAGTGAAGAAGAGAAAAGACAGGGTCGAGTGGGTGGAAATGCATGTCAGGGGGATTTGTGACAGAGCCAAGAATAAAAGGGAAGATTTACAAGATGGTGGTGAAACCTGTCATGATGTATAATTTGGAGATGGTGGCACTGACAAAAAGTCAGGAGGCAGAGGTGGCAGAGCTGGAGATGCTAAGATTTTTACTGGGAAGAAGGACAGGATTAGAAATGAGTACATCAGAGAGTCAGCTCAGATGGAGCAGTTTGGAGACAAGGTTAGAGAGGCAAGGCTGAGATGGTTTGAGCATGTGCAGAGGAGGAATAGAGGAAATATGTTAGCAGCAAGAAGAAGAAGAAGAAGAAAATATCATGCGTGTACTTATTCTTTTCCTTAATCTGGCTCAGGTGAAGCTACTGTCCAGCCTGCACTGTGTCCTATTGGCCACTACTGCCCTGCAGGTCTGACTCTAGGACTGGAGTTCCCTTGCCCACCTGGCACTGTGCAGAACCAACTCGGAGCGTCCAGTCCCGAAGCCTGTCTCTCCTGCCCTGCTGGTACATCAAAAACTTTCTGCTTCATCATAACCACTGTATGACGGCTTATTTTATTTTTAATTATTCTCATGATGACTTTATTTTATTTATGTTGCCCGCAGGAATGTTTTGCTCGCAGTCTGGTCAATCCCAGCCCACAGGTCTCTGTGAAGCAGGATACTATTGTCCTGCTGGATCAACCAGTCCAAACTCTACTGAGTATCAGGTGATGTTTGTCCTCTGTGATACTGGCCAGTAAAATATAACTAATTAATTGATTAGATTTTAGGGGACCTTCAATCTTATTAGTCAAGAAAAAAAAATGACTAAACTAACTTCCTTCTTTTTTGGCACGTCACGAATGGTCTTTAAGTGGTACCATCAGGTGTGATAGAAACTATAAGAAAAAGGGCCACATTATTCTATTCCAACTCTGTAAAGCCTAAACCGTGAATAAATTGTCATAAAATTCATTTTTTTTGAAACTGGAGTGTTTTTTGAATCTAGTGACACATTAAATAATGCAATAATGTGCAATTTATTGCTCACAGTAGGACCGCATGTGTCTGATTGTAAACATCAGGCTTTTCCAGGAAAAACAAAAATCACACACATGATGTACAGGTGTAAAAAAACTCATGTATCACATATGATACACATGGTGTTACAGTGCAAATGCTGCCATAAAAAATATATTTTTCAATTTTTTATTTAGATAATTAAAACTTTTTCTTACTTTTTTCAGGGAAATTCGACTGGAAGTCATCTTTGTCCACCTGGCCTGTACTGCCCTGCTGGCACTGGCTATCCACTCCCCTGCCCTGTTGGTTCTTTCTCCATCGCTCAAGGACTAAAGGGAGTTGATGAATGTACACCCTGCCCCCCTGGACTGTTTTGTGACAGTCCTGCAATAGCAGAGCTTTCACAAGCGCTCCCGTGTCAGGCTGGGTAAAAACTACTATTACTCTTCTACTTTTCAATTTCAAATCCGCTTTTTCTCAGAGTAGATAGTGACTTTTAAAAAAAGGTTTTTTAATGTCTTTAAATCACTTCAGTGTCTGCCAAGAGTTCATTTTCTTTCTCTTCTGGTATTAGACTGTAAATAAGAAGACTGGAACATTTAGACATATTGCTGAGCAAAATTATAACACAGAACAATTCAGATATGTTTTTCTTGGCTGCTGCTAGCTATTAAGGACTTAAATTCATTGTGTTCTTTTATAATTAATTAGAAACGAAGAAGTGTAAATTCTGCAGTGTAAACCACTTTGTTAAAATACACACACATTAGTGTATTGTGATATTTTCATTTTTGAGACCGTGCATACTTTTGAAGTAGATTATTTATGTAATATCCAAACAAATTGAGTCAGTCTGTGTCAGGTGAGTTATCTAAATGTAGTTTGATTCATTTAGTATAACCTGAGTGAATTAATAAAGCCAGACTATAATAATGCCATGAGCTGCACTTGCCGTACTGCAAAACAAAACACACACACACACACACACACACACACACACACACACACACACACACACAACATAATTTGAAATTGTGGCTGAAAATGATTTCCCCTCACTGACAGATTGTCCAGATTTGCTAGTGGCAGCTAGTGCCAAAATCTATACGCAGTTTGTTTTCTCTGTTTGTGCCTACAGGTATGTGTGCTTGGGCGGCAGCTCAAGTCCCACTCCATCCGATGGTTCCCATGGCTACCTCTGTCCTGCTGGCCACAGCTGTCTTGTTGGCTCAGCACATGAGGAGCCCTGTGAGCCTGGCACTTACAGTCCTGCCCCGGGAGCAGCCCGTTGCTTATTATGCCCCAAAGGAACCGTGTGTCCATCGTCAGCCACTAAAGAGCCCTCCACCTGCCCCTCTGGTGAGGATGGTGAAAATAAATGTCGAGTCAGTCACAAATTAAATATTTTTAAACTTTTAGGTATAGCAACAGTATTGTCCAAATTTGTATTTCTGCAGCAACATAAAATAACTGCTTTCTCTTTAGGTCATTTCTGTCCTGCTGGGACAGCCCTGCCTCAGCCCTGCCCTTCAGGTACTTTCAGCAATCAGACAGGTGCCCAAACGCTTTCTGCCTGCACACCCTGCCCATCTGGACTGTACTGTGGCTCATATGGAGCCTCCATACCACAAGGTGAACAGAGATTAAAATTTTTGTTTAACATAACTTTGGCCTTTTAGCAAAATACCCACATCTGTATCCTCATATGGCATCAAACTGGTAGTGTCACCATTTTTTTTTCTGTCCAGGTTTATGTTTGCAGGGTTATTTCTGCCATGGTGGAGCTATGGAACCAGCCCCTCACGGCTCTGAAAACTTCCCCAGGAATGGCCCTTGCCCTGTGGGCCACTACTGTCCAGCAGGGTGCCTCTCTCCAATTCCATGCCCTCTTGGTAGCATTCGCAACTCCACTGGTACTTCACTAATGTTTGCACTTTTCATGAAAAGGCATTTCCATGCTGCTGGATTTGAATTTAAAAGAGATCCACTTCAGATCTCATGCTGTCTGCTTCCCATGATCTCCATCACAATATTCTCTGACTGTTATCTATTGTGCCCCCATCATAGGAGGTGTGTCGATGGAGAGTTGCTCTGCCTGTCCTGCTGGCCACTACTGCTCTACAGATGGTCTGGCTAGTCCCAGTGGTCCTTGTGCTGCTGGTTTCTACTGTCCTTTTGACTTCTCTTCAACTACCCCATATGCATTCCTCTGTCCCAAGGTAAGGTTGAAGATAGAGACCTCTCTCCAACCGAATTACTTCCCTGTGTCTTCTCTATTATTTTCTAGACATGTCTGTAATAGATGGTTGTGCCACATTGTTTAATATCACTTCTTTGATGTTCCTTTATCTTTTTCATTCCAACTAAGGGCCACTACTGTCTGCAAGGTTCTGCCATGGCCTTGCCTTGTCCCACAGGAGAGTACCAGCCTAACCAGGGATCGGACAGCTGCATTCCCTGCAGACCTGGATTCTACTGTGAGGAGGCCATAGTGGGAGATCCACTACCCTGCCCACCACATTCATTCTGCCCTGCAGGTATGCTGAAAGGATGCTCTCGACAATAAAAGGTTTAAACTTTTATTGATTTAAACCAAAGACCTGCTCTTTGGCTCTTAGAGGAGGCGGACGCATCTTTCACCCTCTCCTTCCCTTATCTTCTCTGCTGCTGCTTCTATGTCTTTTGTCTGGTCTCGTCTAACTCTAACCCTCAAAGAGGGTTCACTCATGCGGCTATCCCACTGGCGCCAGCTGAAGACCTGCTAAGGTCGAAGCTGACTAGAACAACAAAATTCTCCATGATAAACAGGACTGTTGTCAGAACTCTTTGTCCCTCCTTCAAGGCCACCTGGGTCCACTGTAGACTGTTGACCTTCGCTTAACCGGGCGTGGTGACACTTTCTCTCAGCTGAACACGGGATACACACACACGCACACCCACGAAACATGTACACTGATACTGATACGCCCTCACTATCACCCTCCCTCCCCCGAATCCAACGCCTCCTCCCATGCTTACCTCCCATCCAATGTAGAGAGCGGATCAGCTGGAGGCGCAATTGCGAGATTGCAGCGTCCCAGATGCAGCTGTACACACTGGAATATTTTTCCCATGTTGCTTGTTTGTGTTTCTATTGCGTTATGGTGTCATGATATTTTTGCTTTTTTTATGTGCTATGGAGTTTTTGTTTTCTCCTCATACTGACTTCCTTTTGGGGACCAGTATGAGTGGAATTTTTTTTTTTTCTCCTAGATTGCCCTTTTGTGTTACACATTTCATTGTTTTTCCTTTTTGCTACCTAGCCTGACCTGTCTCCCCAATGTGAATGTTTGTGTATTGTATGTTCGGTCGGCAAGGTCTGTCATCTCAGTTGTGGGCAACTGCAACCAACAAATAAAAGCACTTCTCAATCTCAATCTCAGTCTCAATCAATCAATAGCTCACTGACATATATATTGACATGAGACCAATATTAGTGTTCTCAAATAACCTTTGACAAGAAAGTTAATCCACTTGGTTTATTTCAAAATCAAGGTGAGCTGACCAATAAAGGCTTTTGTTTTATCCCACCAAAACCTTTTTCCTTTTTGTTTTTCTTCTAGGCACAATGGTACCTCAGCCCTGTCCTAATGGGACATACACTCTTTCAGATCTGGGAGGTTTACAGGAAGAGAGAGAGTGTTCACCCTGCTCTCCGGGAAAGTTCTGCAGGTACACAATCCCATGCACGTCTTGCACCCTCAAATATTTAGAAACAGTGCACTGACTTAGACAAACATAAAGTTAGGCCCATGCACACCTTGTCTATACAGACATATTTATTTATTTTATTTATTTAAGCTTTATTTACCAGTAAGTCCTTTGAGATTAAAATCTCTTTTTAAGGGAGACCACGTCAAGAAGGCACACCAATACAAAATTATAAATTTACAAATTAAAAATATATATTAATAAATAAATAAAGCAATTCAGAGTCAACAACTAACATAAATGTATAAACACACTATTAAACCAGATACCCACAACCCCAGTTCCAAAAACAAAAAGCATAATCTGGATGGTAGCATATGTTTCTCTAAAACTTGTATATGCCTTTCAGCACCTTTCCACTTCGCCCCAGTTCAGCTTCTAAATGAGATTTGGCCCAGAGAACTGAGTCTGGCTAAGAGAATATAGTTCCTTGGATAGATCAGTAAACAAAGCAGAACAATGCATTAACAACATAATTTGTAAGCCACATATTTTATGGTACTACGACCTGATCTAAAGCCATATTGTCAGTCAAGTATTCTTTCTTTTAAGAGTTTATTTCAAATACTAGAGTTTTAACAAGAGTGGAAAGTTTAGCTATAATTATTTAAAATGAAAATTTTTAAAGGGAAGAACATAGGCTGCTTTACAGATTTTAGGGCAATATTAGTCTGGAGACTAAATCACCCTAAAATCTGGAAAAATAATAATATGAGGAACAGGCTCAGCAACTGAGTCAGCTGTGAGCTTTAGATGACAGGGATTCAGATTTGGCAGGTCCAAATGACTTTTTTGGATGAATGGATTTCAAACCTTTTGAAGAAATTGATCTAAAGACAAATGGGTTCTTTTGATAGGGAGGTAAAAGACGGAAAAGACATGGAATTCAAATTAGAACACTGAGATCCAGCTACATTTTCATTAAAAGCAGAACTAGCTGATAGAAAATGTTCATTAAGATACCCAGCAATATCAGCTTTACTGATCATTTCAACTGAGTTAATTAAAACATGGAGCATGACAGCAACTTTATCTCTTTCCATAATTCAGAAAGGTTATTATGGTTTTAAATGGATCTTATGTAGTACTGTGATTTGGATTTTCAGATCAGAGTTATACATTTCTTTCCTAGAACTCTGTAGGTTAGCCTTGTTCACTGATCGTCTCTCCTAGAAATCCTATATTGCTTTATAACAGCGTCCATTATTGCATATTGTCATTAAAGAATTATAAAAATGTTGACATGCAGACTCAACATCATGCATTATATTAACTCTATATCACCAATGCATAGCTCATATAAAATTGCTGGTTCTTCAGATTGTTTAAAATACCTTTTAAAAACACAATGAGGGTTGAAGTGAGGGCAGTTTTGAATTTCTTACAATGGCAATCGCACAATGGTTACTGACATCATTACAAAATAATGCAGTGGATGAATCTTTGTGGGGCGTATCTGTAAGAATGACACCTAGTAACATATATTTACAGATTTAAATTTAATGATTTATAAATTGTTAATAAATTGTTCTCTTAGCCATTTTTAATTAATTCCAAGTAAATAAGATTTTGTAAAACATGAAGAAAGAGGAGATTTTACAGCTATCTTTTACAGCTGATCGTGCTTTTGACATTTAACATACATTGTAACTCCACTGCCCTTCCTGGCACGACCAACTCTGTAAACACTGTAATCATCAGTTACAATGCTCAAAGACAAACACTCACTGTTATCACATCAGAATGCACAAGTATGTCATGTTCAGTAGCCACGGTTCACTGCCAAAACCAAATGACTGTCTTCATATGCACGATCATAATCAACTCAGAGTAAACATTAAACTAGAAGAGATTATGTTATTATCTTTGTATTTGTTTAATGAAGCATACGTTTTAGAGTCTTCTAAATTAATTATGTGTGCATAGGCATAAGTTTCTTTCTGCATGGAGTGAATCTTGTGGTTTTATGTATTGATTAACTAACTGTATGTTTCTTTAGGGGTGGTAAGATCCAAGGTGTTTGTGCTGCAGGGTATATCTGTGTTTCTGGAAGCACAGATTTCACCCCTCAGGGACCAGTGTTTAACTTAACCCAGTGCCAGTGGGGTGTGCAATGTGCTGGACCGTGTCCTCCAGGTGCACTATATATACATATATATATATATATATATATACATATATATATAGAGAGAGAGATCATTTTAAAAACTAACAATGTAAAAGAAACTGCCAACAAATCAATGTTAATGCTTTTGTTCTCAGATTATTTGTCTCAGATCTCTCCAAGTGTAGTTTAGCTAAATAAATTGTTAAATACCAAATGTTTCCTTTATTCTAGGTTTCTATTGCCCCGAAGGCACAAAACAGGCTCAGTTGTGTCCTGCAAATACCATCAGAAGCTCCCCAGGAGGTGCCAGCCTACAGGACTGCTTACCCTGCCCACCCCAGTATTGGTGCAAATCTGGTATGAACTGAGTGAAGTTTTGTAACCATTTTAATCAAGTATTAAGGGTAAAAATACAAAATTTTAATCACGACACTTAAATTTTGTGATCTGATAAAAGGGAATTTAAAGAGGCAGGAGCACCTGCTCGAGAAGCCTGAAAAATGATCCCTTCTTGTAGCATAAAAATTGTTTGAGTATATACCAAGTATCAGAAACCTGTTTTCCTCCTAATCGACTTTTTGTTATGTCTGCTTGTAGGAGACCCAGTTGCTCATCTGTGTCCTGCTGGTCATTACTGTGACGGTCTGCCTGGTGGCGACTTTGGTGGAGGGACTGGTGCCAGGCCATGCCCTCTCTACACTTATCGAGCTTCTCCTGGAGCACACAGCAAGGGGGACTGCCTGCCATGCCCACCTGGTTCACACTGTAACAGCACAGGTCTGATACACAGGCCATATCCTCATGTTTTAAAAGATAAACTCAAATTTAATTTATAAATGTAACAGATTCCTTTTCCTTCCCTGTAAAAGCTACACACTTTTCCATTCTGTTATTCAATTGTGATTATATCCTGTGCCTACTGTATGGTGCACTGTAATACATTTTAAAATACTTCTGTAATCATTTTTCTCTGTTTGGTTTGAATGCACATTTGCAAGGGCAGTTCAAAGCCAACTCCTTTCGAGACTGCATTAATGTCAGTATACAGTATATGGTGCACATTATCATAGTTGTGCCTAAACTATGAATGAAGGAAATATGATGTGAGGGAAGGCACTGAATTTTTAACTCTTCACCTAAGGCCACAGGCAAGATGGAGCACTGAATTTTCAAATAAGAAAAAAAATAACTTGTTTCTGGTCCTCTGACAAAAGTTTATGGTTGGCACTAAATCATACTGTTGCTTTACCTAGTGGATAATGTGTAGCAGATTGTTACGGTCCCCTTTCTTTTGCTGCCTCTATGTGGGAATTAATGAAGGCTTATTAAAAACAATGGGCAGTAAAGAACTACCCTTCTGTTGTAGTAATTTTAGTGAGCTTTGTGGTTCATGTGTTTGTCACACTATATAGTGATATGTTGTTTTTAGAAAATGGTTATTTTTGTAGGGCTGACAGACTACTCCAAATATCCCTGCCCACCTGGCTTCTGGTGCAGTGGGACTGGGCCTCCCATCCTCTGCCCCGCAGGCACCATGAGGCAGCTTCCGGGAGCTGCTGCACCCAGCCAGTGTGAACTCTGTGCAGGGGGAACCTTCTGCCCACACCCCCAGGATACAGGAAAAGCCAATGTGGAAGGGATACCCTGTCGGGCTTCCTATCAGTGTCCTGTTGGTGGGTTTGTCAGAATAGTTTTATGTGAAAGCTCATTTTAGCCTCTGGATGCGATGTCTGAACCTTTTTGAAATTCCTTCCTTTCCAAACATAGCCATCAGTGTTGTAACAAGTGTTTGATCATAATCCAGGTGCGGTTTCAGAGAGGCCATGTAGAGCTGGATCGTACTGTGGACCCCAAACTGCTGAGCCTGAAGTCTGTCCAGAAGGTTATTTTTGCCCTGAAGGATCTGATTCCTACAACAGCCCCAAACAACTGTGAGTACACGACAGCTCTAACAAGCTAAATCTGGCGCAGAGGCAATTGTCCACTCTGTGTGATATAAAAAATGAGACTGTTGAAATGATGAAAGCTTGATAGGTTTTGACTGATTCTACTTCATGTGGTTTAAAGCTTTATAAATAACCCTGTTACCATGCTCCACAGCTGTCCATTTCCATACTACTGCCCAGCCAACAGCTCTTCTATGAAGTCCTGTGAAGGGGGCTCTATGCCTGCCAACACTAGTGGGCTCAGAGTGTCCAAAAACAGCTGCTGTACTGTGTGTGAGGGGGGCACCTATCGTCCATCTCTAGCCTCCATTCTGCAATGCCTTCCTTGTCCACCAGGATACTTCTGCCCCCCAGGTCATTTATATACATTTTGGCAGGAATTTTTCATCATCTCAAATGATCTCGATTGTACAGTATTTCTCATTTCATACACATTTAATGCAACAGGTGCAGACAAATACAAGAAAAACCCTTGCCCTCTTGGCTATGTCTGCCCTTTGGGATCCACCCAGCCGATATCCTGCCCACCTGGCTCATTCGGCAACCTCACTCGTGCTGAGAAAATGGATGACTGTCGCCTATGTCCAGAAAACACCTTCAACCACCTGCCTGCCCAGAAGGCCTGCTTCCCCTGTGGTAGCTCCTCCACCTCACAAGCTGGTTAGAGCAGGAAATAACAGACTGATTTAAGAAGTTTTTATATTAAACTTTGTTGCGAGGAATTGGAAATCAGCACCACAAACTGCCATGCCGTGTGTTGCTTGCTTTCTCAGGTTCTTTTTCTTGTACCTGCATTGGCAAGAACCGTGCTTTCCAGTATTCAGATGGTTCATGTTTGTGCAGAACTGGCTTTATCTTCTACAACGAGCTGGATTTTAAAATATCTACTGCCGATAGTGAATTGGACTGCCAGCCTGAGGTCAGTTAAAACCATTGAGGTATGCATTTTTTTTTTTCCTCAGTGTGTGTATTGACTCAAAAACATACACTTCACTTTCACAGTGTGAAATTTTCTAATTTTCTTTTTGTTCCTGCACAACTCTGTAGACTCAACTGCAGCCACCATTAAAGTGTCTGACATTGAAAAGACTCAGAATCACATGAAAAGCTTTCCTCTTTGTAACAAAAAAAAAAAAAAGAAGAAAAAAAAAAAAAAAAAAAAGACGGAGCAGAAAAACATAATAAAAAATGAACGCTCGGTCTTCATTTCCATCCTTCTTCCTTTTGTTTTTAATTCTGCTGTTGCAGCATCCAGCACACCATTGCTGTCTGAAAACCTCAGAGGCGGACTTAATTAGTTGCTAAGAGAAAGCTGCCAGTGGTGGGGAGCTAAGAGAGTGGGGCAGATTTTTTAGTTTGCTCTGAACTTTGCTAATTATCAGGTAGGATGTAATTTTCTCCATTCCCAAGAGGCGCCCAGCAGAGAGCTGCGCCAACTAAAATGGAGAGAAACAAGGCTAAACCCGGGAAAAGTATGAAATATTGACTGTTCTCAACTAATCCTTTTGTTTCTATTTCTTTTTCCAGTTCACCAGGACTTTTTTTTTTCTTAACTTCTTCCCCTGCCACTTCTGGATGTGTGATTATAGCCTAATGCGGTGACACATCGCGGACACTTACCTGAGAGGGTGTGGGAGAAAACGTTTGCACAGAATAGTGATCACGGACAGGTGGAAACAGGATGTAGTGTGGCTCGGAAGGGGGGGGTGAAGCGAGCGCGTGGCGTATATCATTTATATCCAGCAATGTCGGAGCACTGACAGGGACTGTGTTTAGCAGGTTCCTATCCCACATGCATCACATTATGATTCTGAAGTGCCTCAGACGAAAGAGGAGGTTGAATTGCCGTTGACCTGACTGAGCTAAAATGACATAGATTCAGACAAATAGAGCACTGAGCTATGCGGGGAAACAAGATGGATGTCTAGTGGCAGCACATCTGCACGGGCTCCCTCTCTCCCTCTCGCTGCGTTGCTGAGCCCAAACTTTTGACATTTTCGCCACGTCTGAGGCGGTGTGGATGAGCACTTAACGGGCTCGCGTACATGCAATTTAAAACTAAGAAATTTGTCATTTTCTCAATTTGCAAACACATTTCTTCCAACTTCGCCATGGCTCGGGGAAGATCCTTTAACTACACGCCAACTTGACACCGGCGTTCAGGACTGTTTGGAGAGCTGTGTTCTAAATTGTCAACAGGAAGTTTTCCGAGCAACTTTGTGCAAGCATTCCGGTTTAAATCTTGGCAGACCCTTCTGCGTGTGTGTGTGTGTGTGTGAGTGTATCACCATGGTTGCGGCGTCTAATATGCACGCCCCAGTGCATTGAGAAAAGAGAGTACTTCTTCCTCACTTGGTTTAATTGTCCCTCAGAGACCTGTGGAATTGGAATCTAAGTGGAATACCAGTCTCTTTCTCCAAACCTCACCCCACCACCACCCCCACACCCTCTTTCTCTTCCTCTCTCCGGAGTTGGAGCGGGGCGCTCGGAGACTCTTGATTTGGCCCCTGTCTTTATTTCATCACAGGCATCTTCTCAGCACAGCCCTCGTTCCCGGTGCTCGAGCGCCGCGGCGTTAGGCTTTATTAACCCCCTAAGCAAGAAGTACCTAAGGGAGGTCAGACGCTGGTCGTTAAAAATCTATTGTGACTTGTCTGAAAAATGAATAAATGAGCACATTATTTCCCGCCCGTTCCACTGGCCCGGTGCACTGTTTGTCTAATCAGTTGCGAGAGCAGGCAAAGTCAACCAGGGTTGACATGCACATTTTATTTAAGTTTTTGTCTGTCAGAGGAGTTTAAATGTGTAATGAACAAAGGAGTGGTGATTTGAAATATAATCCCATTACACTGATGAAATTACAAAGACGGTGAGGGTTCACAAATCATGCTCATTGTTTTCTATCATGAGCGATGCCCCTGTTGAGGTTGTGGCGCGAGGAGGAAGGGCAGGCTATGAATGAATAGTGACAGCACTGTAAGGGGACTGCGAGTGCAGCAGCGGCCTGGCCTCGGTGCACCTCCCTGTGCACGGAGATGCTAAAGTGTTTTCGTGCCTCTGCCTCTGCCTCGGCTCAGGATGAAACCGAGATGCGAAATTGGAATGAGAGAGTGCTGCGTTTCCTGTCACGAGTAGACTTGGAGGAAATTCTTGGATTCTTTTACTAAAAAGCTGGTTAACAAAATTAGTCATGCGGCTTTAAGCCAGCAGAAACAACCGGGGGATTTTAAGACATCTAGTAGTATTTTTTTTTTTAAATATTTGATTCAGAAAACATTTCTGATGCCTCAGTGACCACAGCACATGGCTGTTATCAAGATTTGTTTACTACTTTGAGTATAGTATGGACTACATCTACAAATCATGACTGAACCCTTCATTTCTCTTTTCAAGTCGAGCTTGCGAGATGTTGTCTCAAGGATTAATATAGCCATGCGTGCATAGGCTGCAAGAGTACTTTGATGTCTGCCTTTGATAAGGAGGGTGCTGAGGCCTGTGGCGTAGAAAAAGTTGCATCTAACGCTAGGAAAAAAAATATATTGCAGAAACTTCTGTTTTAGTTTCCTACAGCTTTAATTGGAAGCCTCATATGACCCTTAAACAACATCATCTGAAGCTAATAAGACTTAAAAAGTACATCTGGCTGTAAAATGCTTACCATTTTTAACACTAATGAACTGAGGCGTGCAGTAGAGATAGTCAAACTGCAGGGAGATGTACAGTATATTCTGGAGAATTCCCCTGCTGCACGGGAGCTCATAAAACACATCTGAAGACAGGAACTTGTATCTGGTTATTCGTGTTTAATTGGAGGCGCTGAGTGATGCAAACTAGGTTTTAATGCCCTCCCCTGCTGCCTGACTACAAGTAGCATCAGTGTTGCCACCACTCCTTTTTCCCCCATTTATCCTTGCAGAAATGACCAAACGCACCGCTAACAACGGTTACAACACAGTCTCGCAAACTCCCCTGCAAATGTGGCACAACATGCAGATATTATGAGCTAAATGTGTCTAAATGCCACAGTTTTGTTTCGTCCTACCGGCACGTATGGAAGAGCAGGAGCATTGTGACAATGCTGTCAAAGATGTGACCCTCAAGGACGCATGCTTGTTTTGGATTATTTGCTTCTTTTTGCTTTGTAATAACTGCCTATTTTGGATGTGACGCTTACATCTAAATCCTGACGCGATCAAGCTGACAATTACTTAATCCAAAACACAGGAAGCGGGATGCTCAGCTAAGTCTTTAGACAGCAGAGACCCTTTGATATTAATTTTCTTTACCCGTCACATGCGTGGTCTGGCGAGCTTCGTCGGATGTCCGGTTTTTGTTTGGCACACTGCTCTGTCTTGCACGGTTATGCTCTCTTCAAGGCTTTGATGTTCTGCATGTACAATATAATAGCTCATCCTGTAAACATGGGAACAGATTGAATAAAGAATACTTTACTTTCCCTTGGCCCTGGAAAACAGTTCTGTCATGTGCTGTCCACGCTCATCTCAGCTCCAGGCTGGCTGCGGTGCTTTTATTCAATGTGACAGAGGAGAGCTGGGGACTCTTTCTCCTGGCACCCCGGTACTCGCCACACTGACACTCTCCTCTGAAGTGCCACATTAATTCTAATAAAGCACTGCCTTACCAGGGCCCACGAAGACCAGGGCTGTTGGAGGGGGCAGACGCTAGTATAAATACCAGGCTTAATGAAGGGAGGCAGTGGTGGCGCAGGTGGTGTGGCAGTGCAGGTGGCACCTCTCGCCCCCAGGCTCCTGGGTGAGTCCGCCGCTGCTGCCACTCCAGGGGGCACAGCAGCAGAGATTGCATTTTAATTACCAGGCACACCTTGTCCTCCTGATGGGTCACCGCCTTGGAGGGAGTGAGCGTGCAGACATGCCTGTTTTCAGACCTTCTTTATCTCTACCTGCATGTTTACAATAAGATACTCCCATCAAATGTTGTAGACTGAATAGGAATTTTATTGTTCATGCCCGGCCTGTCACCACTCAGCATAACTAATTCCATACATGGGAGAGGGCCGGCATCTTGCCTGAATTATGTGCACCTCTCTCCCTGTGGGGAGGCATCCATCCAGCCCCAGTCATTGCTAACCCTCCCCTTGAGGAGTTCTATCCACAGGGAGGTCCACACCTGTTTCCTTCACCCCTCCCTCGCCACGCTGGAAAAATCATCTCTCTCCCTATTCCAGTGGTAACTCAAACTCTTGACGTTTCAGATCCTTTTTTTAGTCGGGGTTTTTCGGTTTGGTCCAAGTGGCTGTACCTGGATGAGAAATAGATCACTGTTTCACTGCACCCATCCCCTCCATGTGTCAAGACCTGGCACAGATGGGTGATGAGAGGGCTTGGATGTAGGAGAGAGGGTTGTATGTCCAGGACATGTGAAGACACTACCCCACCACCTACGCCCCCTCTCCCTCCCTCTCTGGGGACATTTCTGTCAGCACACAGCAGCCCTCAGCAGCACAGATGTTGTTGCATTGTCTGAAGCACCAAAGCTCCGATCAGCCCAACTGGGAGCTCCTACTCATTAGCTATTGTCTCTGTGTGTCTGACTGGGCCTTTGATGAATGCAGCAGTTAGCCGAAGATCAGACACCAGACAAAGAAAACAGAAACCCAACCATCTATACATATGGCTCAAAAGATAACGCCCCGCTGTGTTCAACATGTTCAAATGACCATTGCTGATTAAAATTTTTTGACGTGCAGCCGTGTGCAGCTATGCAGCGCACAGCTGCAGGGGATGTTTTAGCTTTTTCTGCGCTCAGCAAACATACAAGATTATCTTAAGCTTTGTGTTTACAATGAAGAGCATGGGCTCTAAGCTCCACAAAATAAAAGGGCATTGTGTCTGCCACTTGAAAACTCTGCTCCCCTCTTTGCTTACTCACCCGAAGAAAGGCCATGCCATTATTTATTTAATTCCCCCTCCTTGCATTCTTCTCTCTTCCCCTCCATGCACCTACCCATCCAGCCAGTCAGCCAGCCGGGCTATGAACACATTGCGGGGCCTGAGGGCAGTACTGTGGACAACCTGCACCGTGTTCACATGGCTGAGCAGAGAGCGAGTGAGGAAGACTGGCACGCTGAAACCAAACAGGTGTATGATTCAGAGGCGTGAGCTGTGAAGGGTGAATTTTTTATACAAGTCAATGTTGCTTTTGGAGCAAACAGCGGCTTGGATCTGTCCCAGAAAACATTTACACACACTTTGCCTTTTTTTCTTCTTCATGTTTCGCGGCCAGCTTATCAAAGTCTGTGAGAAAATTACCATTTTTGCTCTTACTATTATTAGAAGGTATTGGTTTGAGTAACATCCATTATTATGACAGTAAAATATGAGCAAGAAATTATATTCAGTTGATGTGAATGTCAGCCAAGCTAAATGTGTGGAAGGTTCTTTGTTTAGACTCAGAAAACTGCTGTTTTCGCTAGCAGTCTGTTTATTTATTTCAAATAAATCCCCGTTTCACCAGCTGGAAAAGAATATCATCACATTTTTGTGTGAGCGGAATCCTTTGAAAAGATGTGGACAACTAAAGGATAATTACAGAGCAAGTTAAAAAATTTTCATGAACTGGAAGAATGCTAAATGAATATTGTGCCATAATCAGTGGTAATAAAGAACACCATAGTTTTTCTTTTTTTAATTTAAAAATGTCACAGATTATTGCTTCCAGAAATAAATCCCATCATTTAAACAGTTTCTATTTTCTGTGATTTTGCCATTTTGTCAAATGGTGCCAAACAACTGTGATCTGTATTCTTCCTGCAGGACAAGAGAACGGCATAATAATTTTCAAAGAGCCCTGTTAAATTCATTGGATTTAGAACAATATAGAAACAATGTAAAAAGCACACTCTACCATAGTTTCTGTTCTTTAAATAAAACAAACTACAACCTTTATTTGTCACATACACAATCATACAGGGTACAGCATGTAGTGAAATGATTTGTGTACAGGATACATTCGAAGGCTTGGTTTTAGCATTGTGGGGGGGGGGTTGTCTAGCCAGGACTCTTACTGGATACCAGGTGGGAATCGAACTTGCGACTCCCGCTCCAAAGGTGTGTAGTGTACCACTACACTATCCAGTTGCAGGAAACAAAGAAGACAACAAGGTGGAGGTTAGAGATTTCAAGTTGACGACACTGACAAGTTGCAGTGTGTGAAATTTTGAGCCAAGTTCTGTTTTTTTTATACACCTCCCAATTCAAGTGCAATAATCCTTACTGCGGTGGCTGCTGTAGGACAATCAGCTCCTGCCGCCGTTCATCCGAGTGACTGTAGGCTGTCAATCCACTGTTTACTTCAGCTGTCAATATGTATCCATGTGTATTTACTCTGGGGGAGACTGTAAAGCTTTGTAAAAGGAGTCAAATATACGTACATGAATCAGTGGCGCTCATATCTGCTGAATGACAGCGATGCTGAGGTGAGGATCAGCTGAGCTTTTCTCTCGGTAAGTGCTGTGTTTTCGCTTCTGTTAGCTGCTGTTAGCCTGCGTCAGCCGGACTTTATTTGAAGTGGATCTAAAACTGTTGGACTCAAATAAACCAATCATGTTTTTTCAGCGTGTGATTTTAGTACACTCAAGCCTAACCTTAGCTAGCATAATGTTAGCTTTATGTTAGTTTATAACCAGTTGTTGTCAGCTGTCTGCTGACGGTAAGTAATTGTGACAATACTGGTAATAATATGCTGTTTACGCGGATTTTCGAGGTTTGTGGAGGTTTGTGGCGAGGAGGAAGAAGCTGACATTTTAGTTTCTTTGATATACTAGAAATGGTAATGTCCATGTAAGCCACTGCATTCAAAATGGCAGGACAACATGGTGGCATCTACAAACTGGCACCAACTCCTATGTATTGTTAATTGATTAATTCTCTGGCAAACGCAACAGTTGGTTGGATGATGTAATTACACACTAATCAATGCATATTTTAAAGGTTCAATATTCTCTTTTTCTATTAAATAAACCAACAAACAAACAAACAATTGATTGTAAATTTAATATGAATAGATAATAGAACGTATTATCTCCCAGTTTTGCTAACTGATTTCTGATTTGTAAAATAGGTTGGAAAACAGAAGTTGTGATGGTTACTCCCAGGTAAGGACAATGACACCATTCCACATCACGTTGGTTAACTAGTTTTAGACTTGTTTGGGACTTTTTGCAGTTGGTTATACTGACTATGATAACTCAGTGCTTGCTGATAACTGTAAACATAATTACAGCAATTATTTGGGAAAGAACATAAAGATTCAGACAGACTGTTTACAGGCCATGAATTTGGCGACATCTAGTTTATATGTAGGTGAAACCCAAAGAAAAGAACCATTTATTTAGGTACGATCCCTCATTCCACAGTAAAGCTGAGAGTGGGTACTCAAATTAGACTGATGTAGGATTTTTAACACAGATATCGATACTGATATTTGGTGATTAAAAATCAAAATATATTTTGTTTTCTTTAAGACACACGACACATAAACACATTACTGTAACTTTCGCTTTGTCTAGTTATTTATGAGTCCCTAATAAGAAAATAACAGTGAAATTTAAAAATATGTTGCAAAAAGTCAAGAATTACCCTTCTTTTACTCATTTTTTGCTTTTTAAATTTTTATTTATCGACTGATATATCGGTACTGTAGCTAAACCATGTTTTGACCAAAATAAATGTCAAATGTATTACATTAACTTACCTGAAAATGTGTTAGACTCTCAAGTAACACATAAAATACACAAATGCAGGTTTCATGTATTGAGCCATTTAACTGAGAGTGTCACTGTATTAAAATGGAGAGCTTTTTGGTTACATGGGACTCTTTAGGTTGCCATTAGCGCGGTAGGACTGATTTTCCGAGCAGTGAACTGGGGACACATAATCAGAAATATACCTTTAGCAGTAATAGTCATTTTTGCTGCTTTTTTTTTTCTCTACCAGACTTATAATCAGTGGCAATCAAAGAGATTAGAGCTGCCATACATTCAGCAGTTTCCCACCCTTGTTCTCTCTGACTGCACCTCAACAAAAAATTTTGACTCACAAACTTAGAAAGCACATGTTTAAGAAGAAATCAGTGCACTTTTCCAGACTTTGGAATACAGAAATGACACAATGTCCCAGAGGAGTCACTAAGGAAGGGGGCATAAATCTTTGCACAGTCAGTCCTTGACGGCTAGACCTTGGGGTTAAGATAAGAGACCATGTTAGTGGTTATTAAGTGAAAGTTTCCAATCGATAGCCAGAGAGACGTAATCAGGGAGGGTTTAATTGCAAAGGGGACGACATCTATTCACGTTATTGCAGCAGCTGTCCAGGAAAGCTTAATTTTTTGCCCCAGAGTCTCCCTCCCAACATGTGACTTCCAGTGACCTCCTGCAGGACTACTGCTTGGACTCTGCAGAGGTGTCAGGCAGTTAATGATATCACTCCAAGTTTTATTTTCTGACATTTGTACTTGTATGACTCATCTCTCCACACTGCCACATTTTACTGATGTCAAAAAAAGACTTGTCCACACTTCTTTTTAGCCAAGCTCAAGGCAATCAAAACAGTACACATTCACAATTATTTTTACTTGATGTAGCCTTTTCTTCACCAGTTTACTCTAGAAAACAATCTTTTTGTTGTCACAAAAGTAAGAATCAAGTCAACATGGAGGAAAACCTCATCAGCCTCCCAGAAGGAGAAAAGAAAAACATATGACTACAACTCCTTCTTTATGACTTGGAATTCTCTAAACCATTAACCTTTAAAAATTAGATTTACATCTGCATTTGTCAACCTCCACCGGGTAAATCCGGCAATAAACACCTCAGAGACTCCAAACATCTCCCATGCCCTCAAAAAAATATTTGGGTCTAGTTATATATCAGCCATCAATTACCACTCATGCAAAATGAATCATGGCATAGTTCTTTGCTGCATGCTGTCCGGTACATCAGCAGAGGAAATAAAGTACAATGATATGGTGGAAAAGAGTAGAATTTCTTAGCAATTTTCCAGCATTAATCACTTCAAATTCATTGTGATTTTTGCTAACAGGGCTCTACTCAATAAAATGTTTAAATATAAGGATTCGGCATAGCAGATAAATTGGATTCTCACAAAGGAAATTGGGCACATTATTCAGCAAAGTGGTTGTCTCTTTTCTTATTTAAACAGACTCGGGTACATTATGTTGCATGGTTATAATAAGCATAAAAGCCCATTCATTTCTGCACAAGCCCCTATTCTGCAGCAGCCTGCTCATTTCTGGCTTCATGTGCTGCTTGATCACTAAAATCCAAAATCCAAGGGCGACTTATTGTAGGGAATTTCATGCCATGAAAAGATGATGACGATGATGATGATGTGAATGGATGGCTCATGCCACATCAAATCCAGTAGATGTCAGTAAATTGGAACATATGTTACTTAAAGGATAACATCATGATAATTTTCCTTCAAGATGGCTCATAAAACTGGGATTTATTAGGCTAAATCTAAGGGGATGATAACACAGATAATTTTTAATGGAAGGTTAAATGCAAGAATCAAAAGGTAAAAATGGACCCGTTGGGCTTGTTTCAGCTGCATCCTACAGCTCTGTGCTAAAATCGGAACAGTTTTTATGCACTGTGGGGTGTTCCCTTTTCATTACATTTTATAGCTTAAGGCATAAAAATATACGGAACATTTTCACGGATAATAAAATCTCAGATCTTTACATGATAAGAAGAACAGAGACACAAGGTAAAAGAAATCTAGCTTGAGCAAAGCTTCTGGAAGATATTCCCTCTGCTATTTGTCCCAACGCTGTCCCACCAGAATGAGGAGCGTGTTCAGCTGCTCGCGAGCCGTACCTCCTCCCAACGGGGACATGGAAAGCCTGCTCAGATGCTAGCACAGAGCACTTCCTCTATTCCCACAGATGCACCTTTAAAATAGGCCACATTGGAGAAAACATGACTTTTCACTATTCTAATAAATGGGAGCCTGCCTGTTTATTATTAATGACATCCCAGCACACTTTTCAGATTTGGTTGGTGTTACGCCATGTGAGTAATTTATATTCATACCAGCGTGAGAGCCTGCGTGTGTACGCTTACTGTCTTTTTACTGTCAGCTTTGTGTAGTACTTCCATGAAATTTTAATGTTTACCAGGTCAGTCCTGACCTTCTTAATCCTCTTGGTTATTAATACGGTAAAGCCTACACAGAGGAACAATTAATCAAAAACACCTCTTTTCTTCCCTTTTTCACCTTTCATACATATTAATTATATTCAGCTGCCTTGGGCTGAGGAGTGCATTAACATGTATGTACCAGCGCAGGGAAATAAGTCAAAAAGCAGAGCAACTCTGCCCCTACAGCGTGAGGTAGTTCCTCAGGATTAGCCTTATGAGGGCTGAGTGGCAGGAACTTGAACACGACAGAGCACTGATACACTTTCTTGTCCAGACAATTTCCGTGCCCTACTTTTAAAGCTAATTCTACACGGGCCCCCCAGGTTGTGTGTGAAGCATCCTGGTGGGGGGGCGGCAGTGGAGGGTGTCAGTCACAGGAAGACCAGACTGCCCTGGAGCGAAGCTGCCGGTCCCTTCTCAGAGGGAGAGGGGTGGGGGGGACGGCGAGGGTGATTGAAATAGAAGTTGAGATGTAGGACACATAAATAAAGTGATTTTTTTTTTTTCCCTAGAATACACTTCCCTCTCCTCGCATTTACATAATACTCTACCATGCACCACCATCACTTCTATAAGCCCTGAGGTTTATGGAGTCATGTGATGATGCATGCAGTGCCAAGGTATGCCACTAATATACATCAGCATAAAATATAAGCAGCACAAATCAAACATCATGCTTATTTCAGGTGAAGATATTGTTTTTCATATGTTTCACCCTCTCTACGTTTCCGCTGATTTTTGCTGGCCCTCATCGTATTCCGAGGATGAAGGCCTGCACATAGGCTATTGTACTTGCACACTGCGTGACCTCCAAAGAGAGATGGAAGACAATGCGAGCGTGCAGGATGAAAGGGCATCGCAGAGCGGCCGCGTCCATGGGTGGGGGTACGGGGAGGATAGGAAGCAGATGGCAGTGGCTCTGTCCCATCAGCACAACAGAAGGGGGACTCAAGATGGCCACAGGCCCCCCTCGCATTAACAGCATTCAGGGAGACGCCTTATCATCCCGCTAGCATGATACGTTTTTAACAACGTCCCCCCCACTCCCTGTTTTCCCAACCCCCAACCTCTCATCATCACACTACTGGAGATGCTGAATCAATCATCTGGGTACTTAAGAGTATAGCATTACAGTAAAGGTTAGGGCCTATCACATCTACCCTAAAAATGGGATCTGGACGTTACAATATATCCCTAAAAATGAGGCAGAATAAAATCAGGTTTAAGCTGACAGGGCACGACCTGCCTGACGTGGCTCTTGGTCGACTATGAATAAGACTGCGGCGTCTCTGAGCAGCTTGTCTGTGAGATAACCTTCAGGCAGCCTCCCAGCCCTCGCCTTTTCTTGTGGTGCGAAGAGCATGTAGTGAATAGGTGCTAATTAAGCTTTGTGAATATAAAGAAGATACCATACTGTTGCAGCCATGAAAAGGAAAAACACACACAGACATACAGTACAGAACTTTTTTCTTACGTCAAGACATCACGTCAAGACAGCTCACTTATAACAGCGTATCTCTAAACTAAAAGGAAAAATATGCTGGAGAAATATACGTATATGTATATAGCCTCCGTAAATCAGAGGCTGAATCTAAATTGTTCATCTGATGACTTTTCCCCACGCTGCATAGTTCATCATAGAGACCAGTGACAGAGCAGCAAAAAACCAAAGAATCATGCATCTTTGCGGGTAGAAATTAATAAAAACACTATGTCAAGGAGCCAGAAAAAATGGTTCCCCCTAATGGATTCTCCACAGAAAACAGCTTTTAGACAATCAATCTTTTCTTTGAAAGCCCAATTATTTAAGTAATTGTTCCTTACAACTGCCACAGGAATTTGTCCTCTGGACGCTGTAAAAGTAAGCATCTTTTGTCACTCGTAAAATGGCTCATACCATTTTTATTGTACTCATTTAATTTCTTTGCCACGGTTCTACTTAACACCCTTTGTCTACATTTATAAAACTGTTCATCCTCAATTTGTCACTGAACAGAAACACACACGCACGCACACATCGTTGGTAATATTACGACATAATCGAAAGTCATACAGAGTTCAGTGTCAATCAAAAGTGGAGCTTTGTTTACAGTCTCCTATAAATACCTGTTGACTGACATGCCATTTCTGCAGTATATGGTAATAGCTATACAGCATGATGTCATATCGATAAACTGACAATGTTTGATTTACTGTATCTGGACCGACTTTCAGTAAGCCTTCATAATGATGCAAAACAAAGCTGAAACCATTTAATAATCATTATTAAAAAAAGCATTTAAAAAAGTCTTCCAACCTTTTTTAATACTATGATTTAGCAAAACTCATAACAATAAATGGATAGAGTCGAATTTTCTCGGTGCATTTTCTGGTTTTTGTGATGTAATCCGATTACTTTTTTCGAGTAACGAGTAAAGTAAGGGATTACTATTGCAAAAAAGTAATTAGATCACTGTTACTTTCCCATAAGCACGCTGCGTAACTGCATTACTAAACCGTGATTTTGTTCGGGAGAGTTTCTCATGACAATGACGTACGAGCGTGCGACGTCCTTGGCAGCAACAGACGTGTGTAGATCAACGATGCAATGTGCATAAAGTTAAAAGATTAAAACTAATAAAACAATTTTTAAATAGAGACTTTTTCATTTGATTCAATTTTATATGATGGATTATGCAGAAAGAATAGAACTGGGCTGAAAGGTCTATTGCTTTATTACGTATTCAGGTTGTGTATCATGTTTTTAAAAAGTAACTAAGTACTTTTGAAAATAAGTAATCAGTGAAGTAATGGGATTACTTTCTTGGAGAAGTAATCAGTAATTAGGAACTAATTACTATTTTCGAGTAACTCGACCAACACTGCTTGCAATAGTGTAGTGGTTTAACGAGTAAAACCTCCACAGGTTTGATTCCACGGACATGAAAGGAGATTCTTTATGATGTTGTTGAGGATCAGTAGGTTTAGGGAAAGATCATAGTTTGAGTTCATATACTTTTCCATAATATCTAAGTTAAACATTTGTTTTGAGAAATAATTTTATAATAATAAACACTTGTATGGGGATCATTATGGCCATGCCAAGAAGAAAAAAGCCTGATCCTTTCCTGGCCATCCACCCCAGCTGTGCTTGCCGTGCATACTTTATACTCTAACATAATAACTTAATTTTCTTTTGTCCTGTCATATTTACTATATGCCCCTGATGGTCTGCTGTTTGAAAGTAAACATGCTGTTGTCCATGATATGCTTGTCCATTTCAGCATGAATTTGCAAACTGCTACACATTCATTTACACTACAAATCAGGCAAGAACCCTACTTATAACAGCTTTGTCTAGTCATGAGTGACCCCCAAAAATGCATGTTAACTATTTATTATAAACTGGTGACCTGTCCAGGGTATAGCCCACATTTTGCAATATGACAGCTGGGATTAGGTGGTTAGCGATTAAGAAAATGGATGAAAAATAGATGCAATGGCATTTTAGAATTGCAATAAAATTACAATTGTAATTTAAAATGACTGTATTACTGTTCACTGCATCATTTATGAGGGTTTCAGATATTTATCCTTTGACGCTATAGCAGCAGAACTGTAAAATGAGTAGGTAGACTTGCAAAAGTGGGATTGCAGGTGAAAGATTACAAAAAGTGGTGAATAGCATTCATTCGCTGCAGTGAGTCAGGCTGCTGTTCTGCTAAGTGTTAGGGAAATGTGGGTTTAAAAAGCATTGTGTGAAAAACATCCAGTTACATGGTGTTCAGTTATACCGGCAATAAGCAGATATTACACTGATAATTCAAGGTGGTTATGGGAAGCCATACAAGAAATAGATAATGACAAGGGAAATACATTTTACTACTTCCTAGAAATATTCAGTATAGGCCTAGAGAAGAAGGCTTTACTTGCATCATTATTATAATTTTGTTTTGGTTGTTAGTGTCCAGGTTACTGACAGCCTGCAAAATACTGTTACAATTAGGCCTGGCAGCAGTGCCAGATGTTTCTCTGAGAGGAGAGAGGGAGATGTCAAAACACCTGTCTGATCACCATGGTGCACATGCTGGTGCAACCAGCAACAGTGCAAGCAGTCCTTGTTAGTACAGTTTGCTCTTCTAGCCCAAGTCTGTGACTACACACAAGCACCTCTGCTGACAAAGGCACTGCTATTCTTATATAAACAGCCCTGTGAATACGTAAAGCATAAATAGACAAATCTCTTGTCTTAGTTAATTTTTGTACAAGATGTGAATTAAGCGAACTTTAGCATGTGCTTAAGTAAGAACAGGCTTGGCAAGTTTTTGCTTAGGATTGAAATGATCAGTGGATTTTTAACAGCTAAACCCATTTTACCTGCAGTGGTTATGGGTAGATATCTAATTTTTTGAGACATACATATTAGGAATGATGCATATACTGTACATTCGGACTATATCTGAACTGAGTGAAAGACACAAGCTGACAAGGCTTCAAGGCATATTGTTCCAATCTTACTGAACTGTTGTTCTTGTTTGTCAAATTAAGTTGTACATAACTAACAAGGAAATTCAACAAAGAATGTGCCGCAAAAGTTGTATTTTCATGTCACATTACATTTATAGGTCTCGTGACACAAAATTAACTGTGCTTTTGGAAAATTAAACTGCAAAAACAAATACACTTTTTATGAAATGTAACGGAAACCAAATTAAATTTTAAAAAGTAAATATAAGGAGCAAATTAAAATACTAGACCATGCTTTTTTGCTGACAATGTATTTTTTCATCAAAAAAGTATTAACTTCATTAGAATTAAAACTGATCTTGAATGAATTACATGCATCTGAAATATAATCCACCCCAGGTTTAACATTACACTTAAGTGTAACTGTGAAACAATTTGGGTTTGTAGAGGCGTGGATGGATGAAATGAAGGACCTAAAGTACAGTTTAAATTTCTAAGAAAGTATAATACAAGAAAAACCCTGAAACAAAAGCAAACAAACAATTAAATTGAAAAATTAAAGTTCAATAATTATGAGGATAAACAGGATCCTCATATTCACTGAAACACAACAATGATGCTTAATGATAGAGATTACACTGTTTTGACTGATACACATAAAAAAATATAGCATAAATTTAATTCCACATTTATGACTTTGCAGTCCAGTTACTTTGTTTTATTTATATCTTTCAGCTCAGAAAAAAATACTATGCATTCATACTTGTACAAACAATAATTTTAAATAGTGAACATTAAAAAACTGCATTAGCCAACATCACTTTAGGCTTTTTTTGGTACATGTGTTCAATAAATTCTTCTCTTGGCTTGTGGGCCAATATACACTGTAGTGTTACTCATCCCTGCAAGTGTTCAGGTCAGTTACTATGGCAACCTGCACAAACTGGGGGATGAGATAAGGGCCGGAGCCGTGGCCTTGAGGGAGTCGTTAAGCATCTGTCTCCTGACTCCCCCCTTCAGTCTGTGTATGGAGGAGGCTGCCAGGGAGGCAGCACATAAACAACAAAGGTGGCTCACCCTTGCTCCCTCTTCAAGGGCTGACCGTCATCATGCTGAGTTAACAGCACCACCCATCACTGCTGAGTCTGACTGAGATGAAGGAGATCATGTTGAGGTTTCAGAGTTTTTGTCTTACATATTTCTCCCCAGTGCTTAAAGGTTCTTCTTAATTCCGTTCACTCACAGGTTTACTTTTTGCATCCCTCAAAAAAGTTTCATATAATATGTTTCCACCTGTGAAGAAAAGATTTTTAAGACTGAGACAGATACTTGATTGTTTAAAAATCCAGTATTCTGAAGTTGCAGAGTGCCCTCTGCTGGACAAACTATACAAAATCAAGACTCAAGTTGTTTGAAGGGTGTTTCTCCTCTCTTCGTTAATTTTAAATATGAATTTACTGTCCATTATTATATGATTTTTATCTTCTGAGATAAGCACACATATATTGAAATGTGCTAGATGAATGATCAGTATTGCCAATACTGATAGATAATAGCCAATATTAGCAAATAGCTAATCTTGGTCCAAAATGCTTACCTATCACTGAATCAGGCAATCTAATGGCTGGGCTTCAGTAACTTTTCAAAGTAACAGCAACTGAAAAAACCCCCCAGTAAAGAGTATACATACTAAAAAATGAGGTGAGCTCTTACAGCCACAATTTTTATTCTAATTTATATTCTGAAGATTTTTTATGAAAAAACGTATAACATTGTATTTCAAAAACACAGCAAGACCTTTTGATCTTTTCTTTATCCAATATTCAGATTTCTGTTGTGTAAAAAAATACACAAATGAGCACAGATAGATAATGGCTTTAATAATTAAACATAATATATAAGAAAACGTGTAGTAGAAATAACGTTCTTTAAATAATCATGTGGCAAAATGTCAGGGAGCTATTGTTAGTTAAATTATTTTACCATATTCATCTGTAGTGTCTCCCCTTAAATTATTCCGACTCCATCACTGTACAAGTGAAGACAAGAGAGATGTCAGAAGTTCATCAGTGGATTCTGATGAGGTTGCTGCTGCTGAGGCAGCGAGTGAGCACGCCTCACTGGGTTTCAATGCAGCTGTGCTTTTCAAGATGTTCCAATCAAGACGTTACCTTCTCCTTTAGAGAAGTGAGTTTTATAACAGGATACAAGACCCCGAATTTGTGCTAAAAAGTCTTCATAGTGGCATTCAGGACAAAGGATTTCTGACTGGCTTTCTTCCACAGACATACTATTCAAATGCGATGCAAAAGTCCTACAAAGCTGACTCTACCAAGACGTTTGCTGATTTTTTTCCTGTCCTCTGGGGCACGATTTTGAAAATCCAATCAATTGCAATTAACAGCATTTCAACATCAGACTGAAAAAAAAGTCTCATTTTAAATACTACATCAAAGACTTCTGATATAAAGGCTATGTATATACTTGCGCTGAGAGCGTTTCCTTTTTACTTGTCAGCATCTGTGTGTGGACTGAATCCAGCTATTCCCCTACTGAATGAATTAATCATTCCATAAACACACAAAACAGCAAGAGTCAGCTAACAAGAGGCCCCTGCTGGTTGACCACAGCATGTCAGTGTCAATAACAGCAATATTTAGTGGACTCAACACCACCACACAATGAGGACAATAATTCTGGTCTGATACCCCTTAAGGCACTGCCACGCAGACTCCTACAGGGGTAGTGCTCATGTTAAAGTGTCCTGTCGCACTCTGAGCGCACAGCATCAAGGCTGCACTCCACCTACAGCCTCACCTAGCAGTGCTCGAACCTGGAGCAACCAGCCTTGCTTTAGAAACAGATGATAAATAAATCAAAGTGCACTAAGCACTGCTTCCACATGGCAATCGCCTCCTTCATAGCGTCTGCACCTCATCAATCACGCCATTGTCTGCTTGAAAGGCGAGCCTTGTAAATGTCATATCCACTCAAACCCAAGGAGAGGCGGATCAGAATGCGGTTGAGTTTTTTTTTTAATTGGATAGTGTAATTAAACTAAAAAACCCTGCTAGGCTGCCTTTTGACAGGACAGATGAAGACCCCTTTTAATAGGGCTATGAAACATATTTGTTAAAAGGATGAAGCAATGTGTACCATATGATTGGGTGCCCTTATGTGTCATACTTTTCATTAATGATTAAAACGGCAAAATGGTGTCTTTTTGAAAAACGAGGGATTCTTAAAAGGCCCTAGTACATAAGAATAATTAATGAAATTTGCCATCCAAATTGTACAATTTCTTGGAACCGCTTGAAAAAGAAAGCCCCCGTATATTACATGCACCAATCAGGTGCATATATCAAAGCATATGTTCAGCAGCATTTGTGAAACATTCATCTTGGGACCAAGCGATTAAGAGAGGTACAGCTTGTTCTTGATTAAAGTAACAACTGAGAGAGGCCAAGCTATAATATTGATTACATGCACAAACGGGATACGGGTCACTTTGCTACCCACACATGCTTTTTATTTAATTTCATTAGTGGCGTTCTTTCCTGATGTACTAATGTTACACAAACACCAGAGGAATGTGTGCATGCTTAAAAAAAAAGGAGAAAAAAAAGAAAAGAAACAGCCACTCACTGTCACATGTCTGAAGTCGTAAAAGGACTGACACACACACACACACGCACATTCAATATCCCGGTGCTTTGGAGTTGATTTTGATGGTTGGCGGTGAGAACCTGGCTCGCGAGGTCTCTCTTGAGAGGCAGAGTTAGGCCCCAGTACGAAAGATCGATAGGACAGCGGCGCGCAAATAAATCAGCGTGCTTTAGTGACGTCTGTCATAAAGCTCCCGCCACAGTTGCAGCTCTTAGGTTTATGGCAGCGCTGAGTGTTATTGCAATCTTTTGATAGCTTTGGTTAATTTATCTGATTACAAGAGCACCCAACGAACAAACTGCAGAGAACCTTTCACATGTGTTGCATCTGAGGACTTCTGAGGTTCAGGGGAATGCTGACATCAGTGCAGGATGATCACAGGGTTTCTTTGTACCTAAAAACAGGTACAAACATACTTTTTGGGGGGCTAATTACCTCTATGTTGTTGAGGATTATTTAAAGGCACTGCCGTTTTATATGAATAATGCCTCTATGCTCCAAAGAGACATTGGAGACTCCAGTGAACACGGATAAGGATTTAGGAGTTAAAAAGCCAGTTATTTACTACAGGAGGTGGTGTAGACCAAAACAGAGTTTACATTTCAAAGGGGAACTGAAATACACCTCCAAATTAATGCTAATGGTTTTCCATGACTGCCAAATGTGTAACTAGAAGATGATGAAATATCAGCCTTTTGTTTACAGCCTCTTCTTGTTGGCCAAATATCCTGATGACAGTTTAAAATGCTTCACTCAAAATGTACACGTAAAAGGATAAATTAGTGGTATCTGTAGGAAATCTATAGGTAAAAACACTCAAACAAATAACATTTTCTGTCCTTACTATCTGCAAAAATGCAGATGGTATTTTAAAATTTGAATCAGAGGTAATTCTGTCAGGCTTAAAAGTGCAGTTCACCTGTTTTGTTTTTACCCAGAGTTCACGTTTTCTGCCTTATCATTTCACTCTTACTTGTGGCTTAACATCAGCTACGAAACCCTCTCAAGACAATATGAAAGTGAAACTGTAGACCTTATCCAAAGGGGCATTTGCCAAAAGTGAATGAACACGTCAGCTACCTCGAGGTTTTAAATGAAACTGCATAAATGGCTGCCCTGCCATTCTATCTACTGGCAGCCAGTGTGAATTGTGCTGGAAAATCTATTTTGGAGAGCTGGGCTTTTCAATTCAGAGCGAAAAGACTGACTGCTGTAGCAACATCAATCAAACGAGGACGCTGCGGTGGCTTTGCTTTACAAGTGGAAGGTCCAGAGTTCACGGGTTAAAACAGGCAATATAAAAAAAGGGAAAAAAAAGATGGAGAGAAACGGCTGAGCTGGGGGCAGACTGTTGTTAGTTTCTGCTATCTCCTCAGTGGAAGTGTTGGAGAGGTACCCCCCTCCTGTATTAACTGGACTTCATTAATCTTCATGCCATCTTCTTTAACTAGTCATGTAGAACGGCTCAATAGAAAGCCATATAATGGGGAAGGCCCAGTGCCAATTACTAGGTTAACATAGTGTTCAGCCCCAGTGCAACAGGGAATGAGATGGAGGAGGAGAGCTGGCTTGCAGGGAAAGATGCACAGCGTTTGAACTGACAGCAGATGCAAAATGAAATTTCTTAAGGTGCTATTTAGCCTGCAGAAAAACTCAAAGGTGTCAATAAAAATATCATGTGAGCGTGTATTCATGTCAATCCCTTCCAGTAAATCATACGGCTTACACAGTAGTTTGACATTCACATTCGACATCGCATTGTTGAAGTAAAGATTAGGGGAACCTCGTGCAGCACATTGCAACACAATGTAAAAATCACAGACACTCACTTCGTAGTGAAAGATTGCATTGCCGTCTCTCCCGTTCTTGCATTTGTGCCAAGCTGGACAGCTTGCATAGGATTTAACAAATGGACTAGCTGTTGGTAAAGCAAAGAGGTAACAGACAGCGGCTTGTAGTGTGAACACTTTTGCCATGAATATATTGCAAATGCCTGATAGTGTCAAGCTACTTTAAAATAACTTTAAAGTTGTAGTTTTCAGATCAAATTTAACAGTCGTGACATTTAAAGTTTCATTCACACCTTGCTGGTTCATGATAGCATGAAACAGTGCTAACCACGATGCTGGTAAACCTTTAGCAAATAATCAGCTGAAATTAAAGTACAGTTCATTCAACTCACCTTTTCATGAAAGCGTAACATGTTTTACAGCAGGGATGTCAAACTCATTTTTCATTGGACCAGATACAGCCCACTTTGATCTTAAGTGGGTTGGACGAGTAAGACTCGGTAAACTTGTCAGTGGAAAGAAGTTTAACCACACAGTTAATCCTTGAGATATTTCAACATAAGAAAAAGAATCTCGTTTTTTTTTTTAACATGATAAAGAAATGTTGCTTTGTGTTTGCATTTTAATAAATAAAGATGTAAATAACACTTGACTCACCAAAAAAAAATGTTTTCTACTATAGTCCTCGGAAATAGTAAGTATCACTCTTGTCATCTTTCGCCTCCATTTACTTTGTTTTTATTCTTTATTTGACTAGAGGGGAAGTTTGCTGTGCAAACCACTTGTCATGACTGCTGTCAGAACAAGTGCAGTGTTAAACTGTAGTTATTTAATTCCATGTGATTAAAATAGGACTGGGTCAGTTTGGGAAGAGCCTGTAGGCTATGGTTTTATTTAGAGGACCAAGATTAAACTCAAGTAAAATGGAAATGTCACACCGTCATGGAAGATGCTGCGGGAGTTGTGAGAAGGATAATATTATTGTGATGTGAAGTGATAATTCCGCCTTGTCCACCCTCATTATCCGGCAGCCCAGTGTATTTCTGGCTCGCAGCTGTATGCATGCGTGTACGTGTGAGTGTGTGAGTGCAGATGCCCTTTCCTTTCTGCACACACTCACTGCAAATTCGCATAACACTAAACATGGGTAAAAACATTTGGCATCTTGAGCGGGGGGAGGCGGGGTGTTGGGTCGGCTGGGGGAGGGAGTCACGTGTGAGCTCGTGTTCGGATCGGCGATTATGTTTCGCCTGCATAAAGTCGAGTACACTTGGTATCAAAAGTAGTTCCCCATCAGCTCCCCTGACAGCAGCAAAACACAGCAGAAGATCCCTTCCTGTTACACGAAGAGGAGCAGCACAACAACAAAATAACAAGAGCAGCAACAACCTATCCGAATGCAACACAACGAAATGGAACAAGAGGACGATCTGGAGAGGCTCCACATTCAAGCAGACCCTAGCAGTCGGCGATAAGGTATATTTTTGTCTGGCAAGATAAGAGAGAGAAAGCAAACATATTACAGGGCTCAAAATTCTATATCTATTGCTCCTTTTCATGAGTCCAATAATTCATTCATTCATGGCCTCTGTTTCCTTTGCCTCTTGGAACATCTGCCTCATACATACATCACTGCGCTGATAAAGATCGCAGACAGAATTGGTAATACGCTGTGAATGGGAGACTGCAGAACTGATTAAATAACTTCGGTGGCACACTAAAATTGAAGCGGCCACGGGATGAAAGGGGGCTTATCGGGGGCTTTATTAAAGGCAGTGGAAGAGGATTTTAGGTTTAGGGTGATGTACACAATTTAAGACACAATGTCTTGCAACATTGCCAAGGGACTTAAAAGAGAAAACAAAAATGGCTATTTTGACCTCTGTCATTGTACTTCCCCCCATACAAACCCAGGAAGGAGGAGAAATATTATCCTATATATGCTAGGAATAAAAAGAAATCCAAGGTTAGGATGATTTTCAAAGTTTTTGTAGAGTACTCCACAGTGTCATAATATGTTAAGCTCTAATTTTCAGAGTCTTGTTGACTTGTCAACAGTGTTTTCTCAAATTAACCTTAAAATTATATGTCAAAGCTCTAGTGTGCAACACAGCCCTGCTAGGGCACATTTCTTAAATGCTGGAAACTCCACTAAAATCAAATCCTAATATCTCACCTCAGTGGCAGATTCCTGGCATTTTATAGTTGGAGATGATGATCTAATCTACCTTGGTAATGACTTTTAATCAGTCATGCTGTTCTTTTAATGCACCTCTCAAAAACTACCTCCCTTTGCTTAATATCTGAGCGCTTGTAAACGAAAAAGACATTGTTTTGAAAAGACCTCTATAAATTATAAAGATCCCCCCCCCCCCAACATTGTTTAAGACTGTACCCAATTAATCTTTTTTTTTTTCTTACACAAAATATTTTATGTTTGTCTCTTGACTGGCATAGAGGTAGAAACGCATTTAACAACATACTGAGTTTGCAAGTTTGACGGAGGAGAGAAAATATGGAAATGACCATATTAATCTATTGTTGCTGACTGTAAACACCCTCTTTATTCTGACTTTGAAATAATGCCCCCAGGACAACGTTATAGGATGCTTCTAGCTAGCAAAAAGGTGTACAAGGCATCACTTGTGCCAAAAGCAATGAGTAAACTGAATAATAAGATGCTGTGGTGTATTTCTGTAGCTGTATTGAAGCTTTATATATGTGTATGTATGAATGAGGGCCGACAACTACCAGTACTTTTAATGTGAAGTGATTTATTTGTGACTTGGTAAACTGAAGACAATTTTCCAAAGACAAATAATGTGGACAATAAAGCTATTCTATTCTATTCTATTCTATTCTATTCTATTCTATTCTAACTTGGCTGGGGGAGATTTCCAGTCACATGAAATCAAAATATTGTATATGAATATAGAATTCAGGAGGGCAGAGTCACTTAAAAAGTCTGGTTTAAAAAAACCCACCAAAAATAAAAAGCCATAAATCCTTGTGATTTTACTGTAGTTCACATAGTAGCACCCATCAGCCCCTACACAGGTAAAATGTTTGTTTTCACTGGTGGGCCTTTCATCAGTTCAAAATCACAATCGTGAACAGTTAGCAAAAATAGACATAACAAACTCATACAAATGTACCATTTGCACCTGTTTCCTTTTTACTTCCTACGTGTATGTTTTAGAAATCCTTAAAGTAAATGCACAAAAGACTGAAGACATTCAGTTCAAATAAAGGAACTCCTTAAAAAGAGACGATGCACACAAACTGCAGAATGTCATGGCTGGGCATTCAAGTGAACTGGCCATATATTTTCATTTAGGTGCAGCTTTCAGGAAAACCTGCAGTTATTAACCATTAAAGCATTTTAAGTGGAACTTTAAAAGGTGTTTTTCTTATTATGTATATATTGATGCTCTCGTCTGCCGAGTTCTGGGAAAATTCTTAAAAGGTTTTATTTGAAATTTCTTTTTTTTCCTACAATGAGCCAATTTGTAAGAGTCCCCTCAATTCAGACTTTATTTACATGCTACTCTGAGCTAGCTTCAGTGGGGATTTAACAGTGCAGTTAATCCACCCTGATGGTCTAACAGGGATTGTCTGCACAGTATCTTCGCAGCCAAATCATACAGTATGAAACTGCATCAAATGAACAGATGGCAGTGACACGAATTAAAAGCACAGAACAATGGTAGAATATAAACCAGAAATGACACCCAAAGTGGCTGTTGATTTATAGCCGTGGCGAGTTTGGTACTGGGCTTCCATGTATATTAGTGCTACAAATCTGGGTCCATTTAGCAGGGAGATGCTCATACATACATCACAGACTCCTGCTCCAAGCCAAGGTCAGTCCTTATTGCATCAATCTTTTCAACAGAGGCTACTCTACACAGCAGCAGTTTTGTAACTGTCGCAGCTGTAATGGAATCTTTTTTCTCGCGCTTCATCTTTCTCTTATCACATGAAATATATATTCAACTTCTCTTCTTTCCCTCATTCTCCTGATTCTTTTTATTTTATCTGTAAAACATTCCCGGGGACCTCATTCCTTTTCTGGGGGACACACTCCAAGTAGCACATATTTTAACCCCTTAAGGTCTCCATCGCAGCGGGTCACTTTTGAATACATAGATAAAATACAATAAAAAATTTAAAAGCGCATTACGTTAAAAGTGGATTTGTCCCATTTGTGGAATGACATGATCCAGTGACAAGACATTTATTAAAATCATTCTTCTCCTCTCTGCTCCATATATTATTCACCAAGTCATTTCCCAAAGGCTTAACAGAAACAAAAGCACCTGAAATCTGTGCTTTACTCTGAGTTAATGCTCCTTTTTTATGACTTTTACCCCAAACAAAACAACAAAAACACTATTACCTAATGGATGTGATTAAAACACTCACAAAGAAGACAAGAGTCGGAGATGCAAAAAGAAGATGCCAATTTAAGACGTTCATGCTGAGTCAGTTTCTGTTGTCCTGATTACTCATGCCGCAGCTTCACAAAGTACTTTAATAAATGAAGAAATAATAAAATCAATCATTTTAAATAGCACCGGACCGTTTACAGCGAAGGGAGGAAAAAATAAAAAGAGCAGACTTTTAATTGATGAACTTGACCTGCTTTTCCCAGATAACAAATTTCATCTGTTCTATAAAAATTATGCTCAAGTGACATTATTTGACGGGATCTTTATCACCTGCAGAGTAAATAAGAGTAATTTATGCTGCTTAATTTTGAGCATGGATTATAAATCATAGCTCTATCATACATTACGGAGCCTGCATTGATGAAGGAAGTGAGAGCGGGGCCAGCTGATTGGGTTGTTAAGGCAGCCAGTACAAAACAACAGTTACAGCAGAGACTCGTTCTCCCAGCATGGTTCTTTACAGCCGAGAGCGGATTGACGCAGATGATAAATGATGATAAACACCTAGCAGAGCCAAGTGGTGAAAGATAGACTTTTAAATAAATTATAAAGCACGTGTCATTAAAAATCAGACAACAGCTTGACGCAGGAGCCGATTACAGGTATGTATATTGTCTTCCTCGCAAATAATCTATTCAAGTTAATAATCATCACTGAAAATCCATGTGGGGTACATGCTACGCTGCTCTTGCAGCAATAAAAGCGTGGGCAAATGATACAATGAAGAGCCTTGCGTAATAATAATAATAAAACTCAAGGTATATTGCTCCTTGATATGACTGAATCTAATGTGAATGAGCACAGACAAAGACAAAGGCTGATTACAGGCATCGCTCTCCTGTAGGTGATGCTTTGCAGCGCACTGAAGCAGTAAGCCATCTCTTGGCTGAGAAGACCCTCAGATCCTCTGTCAAAGGGATGGCTTCTGACAAATATCACTCTGCAGTGATGAAGACATGACAGCTGCCAATCATCTCTTAATAACAGAGGAAACAAAGCAGCTCACATGCTGTGGGTTTGACCTGTAAAGCCCAAACACACACACACACACACACTCTGACGCTTCACAAATTTATCAATCAGCTTTTATTGGACAATGTAAAATAGGAGACTGTTAAACAGGAATGATGTTTAAAACAGGATTTGACCACTAAACAGATAAAATAATTCTACTATGTGAGCACGAACACAACCACAATCTTCCAGAAATAGTTTGACATTTTAACTGCTTATGAACTCTTGCTCGTTGAGAGTTAACTGAGGCTATTTCTACCACTCACACGTCTTTCTGTTAAATGTGAAGGTACGGCAAGCATTTTAACAACTTAACTGACCATATCAGATACTCTGAAGTTCACTAATTAGCACTTTATAAATAGTCTGTTACATCTGCATAAGAACCTTGGTATAAAAATGACACATTGTTGCATCAATAATTGGCCAGATGCAGTGCCAAGTTTCATTTTCCATTGTGACGAAGTGGTTTTAGCTCTGCGTTCGAGAGTTTGCATCAGTTTGGCCATCAATGCTGAAACGTGAAAAAAATTCAAATAGTAGACAAAGAGAGATGATTTTTGAGACTGAACATTAGCGTGCAATGAAAAAGTCATTATAAATGACACTGTGTTAATGTCCTGGATTCATTAAAAATCATTATTCATTCTAAACACCCACTGAAGTCTCAAAAACTCACAAAAACCCATGTATCAAACATGACACACTAGATGTTAGGGGGTTAAATGATAATACAGCTACCATGTTTCTGATATTAAATCAGAAGCTCTGATGGTTCATATTAATATATACAAGATCGGCGAAAATAAAGTAGTCCGTCAACACCTATTTTATCATCCAACAGTAATAGTTATTATAAAATTTCTAAAATTACAA
>VUQG01001414.1:98598-115262 GCA_015106755.1 Etia nguti | reverse complement strand
GAAACAGACAAAATTAAAAAAAAAAAAAAAAAAAAAAATCATAAAAACTCTCAGTATATCCTCATTTTTCCCAGCCCTGTTTAGTACATGGATGCGCAGCCACCCCAGGAGCAGAGAGGTTACCCCACATCTGGAGAAATGAGTTTGACCCTCTCAAAGGGCACAGGAAGTTGCCCCTGAAAGCTGCAAACAAAAGCAGCAGTGGCGAGCAGGAGCCCAGAGCGCCATTCATCGCAGCTAATGACTTGTTCATTAAGAGTGATGATGGATAAAGACTTCTCACGCTGAGATGAAATCAAGATTTATATGCGTTGTTTCCTCACCCAACTTGTGGGAAGATCATCATCATTTAATTCTATCTCTGCGGCCGGTGATGGGCATCCAGAGAGCGGGCTATCAAACGGTGCAGTCAGCTGGCAAAATCCAAAACGTGCCGTTGGCACATCTGGAGCTTGCCGTCGCAGCTGAGGGTGAGCAATGGCTGCTGGCGGGTGGCCAAATTACAGGCAGAGACGCTTCAGGACTCCACAGCCTCCACCCTGGCTTCTCCTCGTTTAGATCATCATCATTATTTATTTGCTTATTTATTATTTTTTCCATTATGTGCGCTGTGTTGCATTTCAACAGCACTTTTTTTTTTTTTTTTTTTTCCACAGCATCAGCGTATTATCACACCGTGCTAGACCCTCGACCCACCTCTCTCTGTAGGTTCTTATCTCTAGCTGGAAATAGGCCCCAAGACACTTCATCAGTGTCCTTCACCTTGCTATCTGCTGCTCCCAACTTTTATTAAAACTTCAGCCTTTATCAGCTCCTAGGTAATTCAGGCATGACAAATTGGGCACCAGATGCCACCTCCATTTGAGGCCGCTGTACATCTCCTGCTCCCCTATCAAGACAATGGGAGGTGGCGGGCTGCAGCATAGTAGGATATCCACCTTTAGCCCACTGCATCAGGTTACTTCCACAAACTTCCTACATCCATCTGAATGCTGAATACTCTGTGTGCCATTGTAAAAGTGGAGGACTTCAGTATGCATCTCCACCACATTTGTGCAGTGCCAGGCTCACTGCAGCCCTTTTATGGTGCAGGAAGACAAATGCCTGAGAGCCTGTGCATTAACTTCTAAGGATTAACCTATCTTTTTCTGGAGAGTACAAGCTATATAGTCTTTTGAAAAGGGGAAAAAAATAAGAAAAATGGAAGAAGATTGTATTTCTGGACCAGCAATGCACAATTAGCTTTCCCTGCGGCTTTTGAATTTAGTCATCTTGATGACATGGATATGAGCTGGACAGCTCATATTTCCTGCCTCATTGTCCTGCACATTTTATTTTGGGCATGTTTAAAGATAGCACATAATTTATAATGCTTTTAAAAGAGAGGGAATGGGGACTGGAGTTAGAGTAAAAACACAGCAGATAGGAAATTGAAATAGAATTAGTGCATGCCATTGGTTAGATTATGACTGCAATGGACAATGCACATCTACCCTAAGATAACCTAATTCTCTGTAAAATATTTCATGGTTGACAGCTCTGGACATAAAGAAACTGGTCGGATCGCCTACTGGAATTCTTGAATTGCATTCTTAGTTATACGGACAGTATTCATGGGATATGGTCCCTACCTAGACCTGCACATCATCTGCTCCTCAGGGGATTCAGTGAGGGTCCTGCCTGTAAATAAGAATCCATGATAGAGGGGCAGCAGGCGTGAAGCATGAGATTGGAAACCAAAGGCATCACACTGGGCTGTTGGATCTTGGTGATGTTTAGCAACACATAACTCTACACACAGACCCCGAATTTGGCATGGGGTAGTACACACTCATCCTCACAGGGTCGACCATGCATGTGAAGACTCTCTCACGCCCCGCAGTACATTGAGCCCCCTCTTTCACAAATGTATAATATCTTCTAAATTAGCTTGGAATAACCAAAGCCCGCTCTTGCTCTTGAGTTCTGACAAAGGATGTGTCGGGAATGAGAAGTGCACTGACATCACAGCATATTGCAGATCTGCTCACATCATTACAACTGGGTTCCATTTTAATTTCTCTGTAACATCCTGATGTTTGGTCCTTCCGTGCCCAGCGCAGCAAAGCCGGCCAAAATGCCAGCTGTGTTTCAGGGCTAAAATGTGTTTTAAGAGCTGCTGCAGGATGGTAATGTGTTGTGCAACCTGCCAGCCCATGAGTATCCTGAGGCAAATGGGAGAAGCAGTGGTTAAAAAGCAGCCTTTTTTGGGACAGAGCCAGGGAGTAATCTACCACATAAAAGCATGGCATAACCGGGGGCTATCATGTGGGATGTGCTTCCCAAAAGACTCCATGTTTTTTTAGGGAAACCTCCTATTACATGGTGCCAGTGGAATTGGAAGACCTCTTTTAGTCAATTAACATTTAAAAATTAAAAAGCACTTCATGTAGTCGTGTTAAGCACATTACGAAATGACAGATTTGTTTGACAGCAATGTTGCAATTGTCATACAAGAAAAGAAAAATCCTTGCAGGAAACTGGCTTTTTATGTTACTGTTATTATTATTTTTACAATAAGAACAAATGTACCTATTGGTCTGAAACATCCACCTGCTCACTACTTGAACATCCTTTCATTTTGGCAATTTGTTATGTCAAATAAGTTTGCTGGGTGAACTGGTCCATGATGAATAGTGTCCATTAAGCTGGAATCTTACAAACCTTAAAGTGAAAACATACCTAAAACAAGAGCATCATTAGGAAAATGAGCTAAGACCCGAACCTGAAGTGTTTCTGAGGAGAGATGAATGATGGCATCGCACCTTGGTCCATTATGGACTCTATTTATACACAGGGACACAGAGGAGCAACACTAGTTAGAGGTTTCTCTCCAATTAGGTTATTACTGGTCTGGGAGCCTTTTTACTCAAGGAAATATCAGGATAGGAATTGTGTCTTTAATCAAGCATAAAGAAATCTATCATGGAATGGTTCTCTGTCCCCGGTGTTTTGTTTAGTCAAAATGTGATGTTCCTTGTGATTTGTTTATGTGAAATGACCTATTTTTTTATTCAGCATAAAACTCAAAAGTACATATACTACTGACCGTAAATAGTTCAGACATTGTTTGTTTTAGATTTTCTTGCTAAAACGTCACTGCTGTGTGAATGTTGGGGCAAACTGGAAATGATAAAAAAGAAACTGTTTGCTAGGTTGGATTATTTTATATATTTTAAACAAACACATATTTAAATCACTTTGTATATGTCCGGTGTCAAAATTTGGTTCCAACACAGAAAATTGCTGGTGTGCTCACCATGTAGCAAAACACAAGCGTATAGCCAAATGTGCTCTGCTAGTATCATCACCCAGCGGGACTCTTCCAACAATTTCTCATCAAATGCTGCCATTCTGTCAGATACCGCTAGCATCTCTAAATTACTCACAAGTTGTCCTTTGGCATAAATGGCCGGCCTTGATGTACTGTCTGAGGCAATACAACATGAGCTGACAGTCATCTTTTAAACAGCAGAGTCTGCATTAGGATGCCAGAAGGGTTAAATAAGTCACATGCTCATCGCTGAGTGGACTGTGATTTGTGTCTAGTTTGATTAGTTTTCAGTCTCTGACTCGTTTCGTTTCCACATGCTTGTTTTAGGTTTGCTTTTACACTCTGGTTAGGGAAAATCTGACCTACAGGTTTTTGCTAGTACTGATAAATGACAATCACCCAGTAAATTTAAGGTTAGGTTTAGGTGCCAACAGTATGTCTATATGTACCCCATCTCCTCCTTAATGTATGGGCCAATCTGACCCCCCCACCCAAAAAAAACAAAAAATTTAACATGAACATGATCACACATACAGCAGTTATTAACATCTATGTTTTTGTTTTTTTAAGGATCTAATCCGGCCTGTGGCTGCTTGCTAGTATGACAAATGATGCTTAAGCAGTACATTTAAGGTTAGGTTTAAATGTCAAAAATAATAAAACTCTTGGTTATATTCAGGAAAGATTTTGGGCTAAAATATGTACGTAATGTAAGATTTATTATAAATGGCGCCTTTTTAAAATTTTGGTATATATTATTTTCATTTATCAACTCATTTTAGATTGTCCCTTTGCCTTCCTTTCATGTGTTACGTTCAATATTTGACGTCCGTACGTAACTTAATGGTAACCAAAATTTGTATGCATGATGGAATTTTATTTAACTCACCACTAAATATGGAATGAAGACTTTGAAAAAGCACCCCAGGCCTGGCAAAAGCCACACTGTGGGCACTTTATCAATACTAGCAAGAACCTGTAGGTCGGGTTTTTGCTAGTATCAATAATTTAAGGTTAGGTTTAGATGCTAGAAACAATTTATTAAATTTTGTTTAGGACAGATTGTGGCCTAAAATATTTATTTAATATAATAATGTATATATTTATTTATAAATGTCTGTATTTAGCCCATCTTCTCCTTCAGAGATGGGCGAAACTCAACAAAGGTTTGCACAAAAATCGTCACACATACAGCAATTGTCTTTATTGTTTTCTACAAGAATTATTATAAATCCCAATTCTTTTTGGTTTTTGTATACATTATGTTCTTACATTATCATTCATACATTATCATTATGTGAATGCTATATTACATTCAAATTGTGTTTTTTCACACATTAAATCTAACTATTGCTGTTGTTCGTAACTTAACGGTCACCAAAATTGTGTGGTATTTTAGTTAACTCACAACTAAATACAGAATAAAGACTTTTACAAAGTGCTGCAGGCCCAACCGCTTGTTGGTGGTATTGATAAATGATGCTTGACCATTTAAATGGGATTCAAAGGGGTTCTTCAGGTGTCCATATGTGCCAAGTTGGGAGCGACAGACATGTCTGACCCAACCATGTTACTCTTATTTTAGACAGCTAGTGCTATCTACGAAAGCAAACAAAATGCTGTGATGCTACTTTAAAAGCAATTTTGATCATATCTTTGCACATATTTGTGCACAAAAGCATTACTCTTGAGGCCCTATAAAAAGCTAACTACTTTTTCTGGAATAGCAACCTTCATAAACTGGAAACATAGTAAATCTCTATTGTGTTTGAACAATATTTAAGAAAAACGTCATTTTATATGATTCATCTCTATGCTTAACACATAAGACCTTGTCCTAGAGAGTTATGTTTAGGGTTAGGAGCACAAATGTATTACCAGTAAAAGTTGTCCATAATGTGAAGTATAGTGGGGTGGCATGCACGCAGCATGAGTGACAGGTCAGCGTACAGCCCTGGAATTCCCCTGCGCTCTTCATCGCAGGACATGGTGGCCTCACTTGAAGCCGAGCGAGAAATAAAGGATTGCCTTCTGTATTTTTTCATTAGACTTTTCTTTTGCTACTGAATACATAAATCCATTGTGGCAAGATGCAATATGTATCATGGCACTCCACCTGCGGACGTCTCATAATGGCTGCCATGTCCCTCCAGTCAGGGATGATAAGTGAACCCCCCATGAATGTTAATGATAGTGATCATTCTGAACCAGCCTGCCTCTCCGTCTTCACTCACAGCCCGGGTGTCACACACAGGGTGGCAAGGTTCAAGGGACTAAAGTGAAAACAAACACTCATATATAAATAAATTAGAGCAGAAATGAATGAATGAGAGTCTGAATGAATGAATGTGTCTAGGCGGACCAGAAAAAACCCCCAAAACAAACACCATGGATGCATGGACATTTTTTTAAAATTACTTTTATTTATAAATTTGCAAGTCCTGGCAGCTTTTTGTTTATAGCGTTGATTAATTATTGTGTCATTTTAATGCAAAAGTCCATGCCACTGTAATATTTTTATTCAGAAGGACTTATTTCATTATTTACAGAGCCCAGTAAACACAAGGGAGCAGGTGGGTTCAAACAGATGTGGCTGTTTACATGACCGCAATAGTCTGGGCTTCATATCTGGCCATTGCTCGTAAATAGCTTTGACATCATGCACACTTGCTGGGCCAGACAAAGGCTTGATTCAGCTAATCAAAACTGACAATATTGAAATCACATTGAGCCTTTTTCTATCAAGTGCTATGAGTCAAATGGGAGATGAGCTTAAGTATCCCAATAAGCTTAAACAGCACACTTACGCACACACGTGAGTTGAAAAAAGCTACGGGGATTCTGCTGCCTGTGATCTACACAACTGTATACCAACTCAATCACCTTTTCCTTCCGCTGCTTTTTTTCCACTGCAACTTTCCCTGCTGTAGCGGTCTCCTTCGGCATTCGGTGAATTGTTCTGACCAACCCGGCGTCTCTTTCCAAGCCACACACCCAGTTCAAGTAACAGGCATGGGAGAAGGCAAACACAGAGTCCATGCCAGCTCATCCCCCTCTCTGCATCTCACCGCTTCCTCCTTGTCTAACTTTGCCAAAGTCATTGGAACTTGCCAAATCTGGTCATGCCTGCTTAGCTTGCTGGACTGATTGTGCCAGAAAAGAAAATAAGACACAGATGTATACAAACTCTTGGTGGTGCCAGTGGAGAGACAGCTAATGGCTTCATCTCGACCCTCCCATTGTAGCCGGACACAGGTGGGGATAATTAGAAATTTCTATCTTCCAATCAAACTTCCTTTTTTTGTGCTGGTTGTGACAGCTAAAAGGAGGCTATGGTGCTAGGTAGAGCCACTCCCATCATCAACCTCTTGACTCCAACATCATACATACCACTTCTCCTTCACAGCTTGTCACACCAGTGCACCGAACCTACCAACGGTTTGTGTTGGCGTAAATGGAGGAAACTCTGAGATTTCTAAAAGGATACCAAGAAAAATTGGGGAGGGGGGCTCCACAACAAACCGTCTTTTGTCTGGCCAGATTGTGACACAGCAGTAGAAGAAGCACAGCAATAACACCGACAGAAGACCTCAAGAAGTGTTTAATAGCCAACAATAATATCTCACTCCAAACAACTCAAGCTTGGCCGACCCCCCAAAAAAGTAAGAAAAAATAGTAATGTTTTTTCAAGCTTTTGAAAAAGTTCATCGTGAAAAACCGTAAGGTGTCTCAATCCAAACTGCCGCCTCATTTAATAATTTATGTTCCCGAACTCCAGATGTTTGAATGAGCTCCAGACTGTGACCTCTGTCCTCTCTCCGGCAGCCTTCTAATGAAATAATCCCGCATGAGCAATCCCCGATGCTAAAGCGGAGTACTATCATACACAATTGTGTGCTTCAAAAGGCTCGAAAAGCCCTTTTCCCCCCGTTAGCCTGAGTGACAGCAGTGAGACATGTGTCTTCAGATGAGAGAAGGCGAGTCTCATTATGCCGTATTTGGCTGACACTGAGTGATTCAAGTGTTCCTGGACAATTCAGACACACTGATATAAAACACATTAAATGTCTTTCACAGCACTTTACCTGACACTGTTCATCTACGCTCATCTGTTATCCCTGACGAGCCGGCTTTTGTCGCTGCTTCAAGTCTGGGATCAGGACTGTAGTGAGCGGTGAGTAAAAAGGAGCTGTAATGAAACTAACAAACAAACAAACAAAACTCAACTTCAGCTCTTAAGATGAAAATATCAACCCCATCCCCTATACCCCCCATTCTTTTTTTTCTTTTTTTTTTTTTTTCTTTTGAGAGGTGAAATACAATTCAGTTCATAAACATAATCCTGGTGGCAAAGCCAAACTGGGAAAACACAGCAGGAAGAAGCTACTGTATGTTTTTGTCAAATTTGATAGACCACATGCAGATAAAATCAAACGGACTGTAAACTCAGGTGACACGTACGGCTGTCTGATAAAGTAACCCCCCCCAAAAAAGATGCTTTCTGGTGTTCTGTAATAATTCGTGACATACCATAATAATATTTTGACATCCTGCACCAAAAAAAGACTACAGTGACTCAGGAAAGCAGGTATCTGACATACAGCTTCTTTAGGAGTGCCGGCCATAGAGACAAGATGACGCAGTCGGCATCCGGAGACACAATCATTGTGACATTGTGGATTTGCAGCTCAGTAGAGATAAGCATGCCCCACCTCCTGTATATATATTCAGAACAACTCGGTGAATTAAGTAGTAGCTCGGTAAGCCAGAAAGAGCTGCCTAGTTTGTGTGGAAGTCATTGTTTGACTATGCAATGCACATAATCTCAAAAAGCAATTAAAAATACCAAAAACAATCTCTTACCTTCTCCTTGAGTGAGATCTCTGAAATGAACTTATTTCTGTTTAGTCAGTTACACTTGAAGTAAAGGTTTGTCACTTTGTCAGCCTGGGAGTTAGCCTCTATCAAAAACCAACAAACCAAAGTCAGCACCCGGAACCGATACTTGCAAGCCCGCAGCCAGAAATTGTTAGCCTACATTCCTCTTCTTTGACACTAAGGCGTTGATCCTCATTCTCGCTACGAAGACTTTGAGGTGAGAGTGAGGCGCGGATAGAGATATGGTGGAGGCGGTGATAGGGCAGGTGAGTGGAGAGAATGCCAAGCCCAGTGGTCAGCGGGTAACAGAGAGAGGGCGGCTGTCACATCCTGCTGACTTAGCCAAGACAGATGAGACAATCAGCAACCCAAGGCCTGGACAGCGCTTCAACCCTGCCTGCATCCTGTGTTTGAGGGCAGCTCGTCCACAACATCTCAAACCTGATCTCACCTTTCTCTTTGCTGAAGTGAGGAATTGAGGTCATGGCTGTTCTTGAGTATTTCAAAAGTTGAAAGGTATGTGATGTACCCTTCTTTTAACTTGCAGATCTACGAGTTATTTAAAAACAATCCTTTAATAGTGACAAACCCATATTTTCCCCTCGGCTGTATGAAGTACATAAACATATTTTAGCGATTAGTGATTTAGTGTTCAGGCCCTTAAAATTACTGTTTTGGTTTTATCTCTCACAGAGCTCTAGCTTGCAGCTGTTTATAAGCAGGAAAAAAACCCAGTCATATTCAAACTGTATGCTAATTGTCCTGCAATAAAATGAAGACTGAAAATCTTTCATATATGCTGGAGGAAGAAAGGTTTGGACACACCCACGCATTCATATGATTGATCCAGTGATAATTGTAGGGTTTTTACCTCACAATACAAAGCAGCTTGGGGCAACTGTTGTGTGATTTGGCGCTATATAAATAAAACTGAATTGAATTGCATATTGGGTAGTGACACACTGGCATGCACCAACAAACACAAAAATCCACAAGTGGCACTGATATTCATCAAAAAAAGTAAATGTTGGCAAAACATTAGCTGTGAAATTGAACAAAACTCTGACACTGATTTCTGGACATTAACTATGTAAAGAAGGGAATACAATGCATGTTTGACTTGAATACCAATCAGCTACTGTGATACATCAAGATTTCTATTAGCAGTTTGAAACAGAAAAAAATGCTTAAAGGTAAACTGAGAGGATCTCCCAAGCACAATATATATAATTTTTTCCATCCATTTTAGCTTTTTCAATCTTTGGGAACTGAAAACTGGGACAGTCTCATCGTTACAATCTGTTGGTTACTTTCCTGCATGACATGCCTTCAATAGAAAGTACTGTCTGGCCCTCTTTGGGGCACTAAACATGATGAGGTTGCCTTCATGTTTATCAGCACTGGACTAGCATAGACGTAAGCATAACGGTTTATGGAGAACGTGGCTCTAATTTGGATAAACACTAACATTAATAAAGGTGGTGTGAGACAGGGGCAACAAATCATCTGAGCCATTGTCTCATTTGTTTGAAGTAATTATGCCAAGATGTCACAATTAATTTGACAATGACATATTGATGTCCAAAAATGCAATGCATGCACAAAGCTAAAGTTATTATCACCTTAGTATGCCTACAATTAAAAAAAGAAGAAGGAGGAAATACATTTGGCAGTATGTGTGTGTCTGTGTGTGTCTGTGTGTATATGTCAAAAATTTCCTAAAGACCATGCTGGACCCCAGGCCAGCCTCCAGCCTCTCTCCTAATTGCATTGATTTTTAGCACAGTAAATCTAGCTGTGTCACAATCTGCACTCCCCAGGCATGATGTACGGCTCCAACGCCAGCCTGCACGTCTGCTCCCAAATTTGTTGGCTTAAAATTTGAACGGTAATGGTGTGATTAATGATTAAATTAATTAATTGCTAAATATATGCTAATTGTTTAATTGGTTGCCTGATCTATATAAGATCATTTATAAATGAAATGAGTTGATTTACAAAGTTTATTGATTAAATGTGACAATGAGTTATACGGCTGACTACCTGATTTGCAATTTTCCCAATTAAATTCACAAAGCTCTTTTAGGTGTGGTTTTGCAAAGTCTGCCCCTATCCAAGTGATCTATACCAGACCTGACACTGCTGTAGTTATTTATGAAATCAGACAGCCAATAATGATGCATTAATATTAATGCACTGTAAATTTTCATATTGTGCTGCAGAAACCAATCCAAGAACATTTTTCATTGTATCTATATTTCACATTTTTAATGCAAATTAAAGTGGAAGTCCTCAGTAAGGTCAAGTATCTGAGATGAATGTCATTTTTTTGCTCTACAAGCTACAGGTGAATTATCTTGGGACATCTTGTGAAATGCAGTTTTAAGGAAATAGCTGTCAATATGATATCTCTTTGTTTCAATGAGAAGAAACAAAGATACATTTAAAAAAGTGAATGGAAATTTTTCCTGGAATTTCTCCTTAAAGATTTATAACTGCCATTTTAGGATACAATGCAGACATGCTCCATAAATCATTCATTGACACCAAAACTATTCGTGCATTTAATACTACGCTACATTCCACGTGTAAGTTACCATTTCTAGAGCACTGAAGGACATACAGGAATGTCGGGAAGTATGGCATTATGGAAACCGAATCAACTGGCCTGTCAGAGGTTAGAATGGGGGGGGGTGTAGATGTAGGGATCTTTTCCAAGGTCCATGATAACCTGATGCACTGATTGCACTACAATCTGCTGATTTCAGTTCGTATGCTGGAGGAGGAAAATAGTGGTGCAGTCTGCAGCGTGGATATGGACACTATTTTTATTTTTATTGCACAAAAGGATGAGATGGTAAAGTGCAAACTGCGTCCAGTACAGAAGCAACTATATTCTGTTGCAAACACAACTTTGACTCTTTGCAAGCACCTGCACAAATAGCATGCTAATGCTAAGCTAGCCAAGAAGGCAGACCCTGAACTTCAACAGGTAACAAACTGATGAGCAGTCAGGCTGCAGCTTTCATTTCTACTTGTTCACGTTTCTAAAGTAGAATAATTGCGGCAATCGCTTAAATGTCTCTTTGTGCTGGTTTTCATCTTTGCTTTGTCTTTTCGGCTTTGTGTTCATAATTAGGGTGATATTGGGATAATGTCATTAGGATAGAGATTTGTGTTGGTGTTGGGGACAGTAGCCTCAAGGTTTATGTTATTAAATGGTAATTATGAGACAGTGTGTTTTACGTCATTTTATAGAGAAGCGCAAAAGTAATGCAACGTACTGAATTACTTTAAAGAAAAATCTTTCTGTGTAATTTATGTACTACATTACTTTTTTAGGTAATGACCACAGCACTGATCTCTACAACAAAGAGCAAAAATACCTCCAACATGCATCAACATTTAACCAAACAGCCTGCAGTGAATTAGCAGGAATGTAATTTCTTTGATTTGGTGCCAGTGAGAACAGAATGAGAATCAATAAGCAATTCAGTCAATAAGTGATATTGACAATGGACGCTAAATTCTCATCAGTTCCCATCCATTATAAGCGGTGATTGTTTCGTGACATTATACAATAAAAAACAGACGTTTGTCTTGGTCTAAAATACACAATTACAAACAAAACATATTTTTAATATATTAAAAATAGAACTCTCCCAATCCTGTTTTTAATTTTAATCTAATATGTACATTGCATAATATAATATATGTATTATGTTATTATTATAGTATTATATTATATGTATTAATTTAGATTTCTTTGATTTTCCAACAAAAAAATAAAAAATATGAAAAATAAGAAATTATTAATTACTTTTTCCATTCCTGTGTTTTGTATTTGTGGTTTGACTTTGAGATTAGCATTAAAATAAGAGTGTGCCGACACCATTGGACAGTGGTGGCACAGCGAGATCATCTAGCATCTGATAAAGGCTCGGTCTGACCATACAACAGTTTATTGGCTACACCGTACACTATGCATGTTTTTGTTGTTCAAATAAAAATGATACATTTGAATAGAAACAAATAGAAAGAGAAATGTATTACATGAGCTAAGGTTTTGTATACTGGTACCTCTCATGTGAATACTCTGAATCACCACCTCTATGATAACTCCAAGTTTCACTGCCATTTGCAAAAAAACATGTCAAAAAACTATAATTTGATACCAGCTCCTGAAAGCAATGTGCTGGAATCAAAAGCAACAGAACTTATCATTTATTAACTTACTCCTAAGTAATGTACGAAAAAAGAAACCATCTGAGGTGTGTTAAGATGAAGTGAAGCTGTCCCTCTTTTAGGAATGGGCTTCCTTTCCTTTAGTTGAGTAGGCATCAATAAATGGTTCACAGATGATACTCTTTGCTAATGTACACAGATGTAAATGTTTTAAATAGATACTGTGGGTAATAAATAAATCAGTGGTCCAATCTAGCTGGCTAAGCCCAGCCCTAGATTGATAGCAATGGTAATTTATGGTATTGAGCTTCAGCAAAACACTTTCAAATAAATAATGGACTTCAAGCGTCTGCAGTCACTCTCTGCTGTGGATCTGGATGGGGAGCAGAGGCAAAGTTTGATGACAGGATGCAGAGACCAAGAGACAAGCCTCTTATGTAAAGCAGTCTGACCAAATAATCCGTTAAAATTATCACTAAATCAGAAGACTTTCCATACACTATATAAAAAAAGATCTATTCTTTAATTGGGCAAAATGATGCTCCATTTCCATTGTAATTAAGCTGTGTGACTCTCATATCTAAGCTGGCAAGAAAATAAAATATTCTGAACACTCAAAATGTGCAAGGTAGAGAAACCTTGAAATATATTTATTTATTTTTGGGGGAAAAATTGATTGGGCCAGTTTCGCTAAACCGCTGTGATCCAAGGCCAAAAATTCTATATATAAAGCACACAAGTGTGCATGTTTGCAAGGACAAACTCCTCATGGTACAAACAGATAAAATTCAAAAATGAAACCCAGCTTTACTCTAAATTCAGTACTGCCAAGAATCCTACCTTTCAGACACATTCATCTTCTTCTTTGTCTTGTCTCCCACCGTCTGTTTATTCTGGCATTCATCAGTACCATTACTGCCATGCCCGTCAGATCTCTTCGAGGAAATGAAAAACAGCAGTCATTTTAAGGCGCAGGTTAAAGGTTAGTTCATGTAGATGGAGTCTGGCACATCCCTCCTTGTATGCTGGTATATTCAATATCACTCAGTGCATAATGTAGCAAAAGTACACCAGAAATTTCATAAAATGCCTCTTTATTTAGTATCAGACTTTTAACAAATGCCTTGGGATTTGATTTTATATAGGACGCACAAAGGCTTAAAAGGGTGTCAGCATGAGTTCATGGAACAAAATTTACTAATGGGAGACAGAGAGAAAAATCTACCCGAGTAAAAGTGTCCTCCACTTAGCACTCAGCTCTTGAGAGGAGATTTACCTCTGGAAAAATTGTTCCATGAGCGAAATTCATTTTTTTTCCTGTTTCAGATGCCTCATTACGTTATATCCATCCCTGCGAGTAAATGAAGAGCAATTAGCTCTGTTAAATTCTCCAAAAGGCCACAGTGGCAATAAAAAGGACTGATTGTACAGGTGGCAAACATTCTCTCGTCTCCAGGAGAGGAATGCACTTTTGCTAATGTTGGCGGTGTTGGTCCAGAGGTTACGTGGGTAGCTTGTGGTGATTTTTTTTCAAGCTTTTTGTAGTTCCTCGGAGGTGATGAATGGCAATGGGTATAGTGCCAGTAGCAATGTCTCTAGAACTAGCTTATTCTGTGCTGCCAAGCATGATTTATGACAAGAAAGGGGAGGGGGGAATCTCTGACTTCACCATTTGCCCTCTTGCACTTTTCCATATTGTCCAACAGGAGTTTAGGGGTATTGGATTGACAGAGCAACTGCACACATCTGGTTTGGGGATATAGCCAGACCTTTTCCATGCCAGCAACCATTTTAAGGAAATAAGTGCGAATGGGAAAATGGAAATATGAAGAAGCAAAAGAGGGAGTAGTATCCATGATGATTAACAGCCCAACATAGTTTGCTGTCAAGTATTTTATAACTTATATGGACTTTCTAAAGTACATAGTTTACAGAAAAGGGATATTTTTAAGGTTATTGTCTTACATAGAGACACTGTGGACATTCAAATCAACCCTGATTCAGTGAAGGAAACACTGCTGCGTGTAGGTTTCCTGTAAGTTTTATGACAACCTGACTGAGGGAAATATTTCGAGAGTGCTGGATGCAACCTGATCAATAATGAGGGAAATAAACATGTAAAAGAGAAAACGGCAAATATCAATAATATCAATGACGTCTCACAAGCACTTCATGTGCCAACGTTTATCAAGATAAAGCAGGAACATTTAGTTGGTAGTACATTGACCAGACTGAATTCGAGTTCACGGAAACTACAAACTTTACCAACTTAAGCTAAAGTTTATGATTTCACTTGCAGATTCTGTGATTAATAAATGAACATGGGTATAAATTAAGCCTGACTGTTTACAGACTATTTTTTTTTATCATATTCATTTAAAAAGAACAGACTGAGAGGGGCTCTTCAATATATTGGACTTATCTTATAACACTTTTCACATTGTGCTGTTGCTGTTTTTACTTGCATATCTTTCACCTCAGATAAATAGGTTACAAAAAACAACAGCAGCGACAGCATTTCTCAGATGAATGACTAAAAAGTGTTTGGCTCGTGTAACTGCATTCGAACTGGCACACATAAATACTGTAATATGCAATGATCAAGAGCTTATTTGAGCCATAAACCCTATACAGTACTGCCTCCCTCTAACCTCAGGCCATAAGTCCATTCCAGCAAGAGTTCAAAATTTACTTAGTTTGTTTTCCTCTCCGCCATAAACCCTGGCCATCAAGTGACTAACTTCCAAACAATCTGCTGTAATATATAGCAGCTATGATAAATTCAGTGGCAGTGATGCAGCTGTAGTCTCAGGTAATTCTGGTAGAGCATTTTATCGTTCAGACATGGTTTTAAAGACCTCTGTCTTCTTAAATAATACAAAATCAATGCAGATAAAATGTTCAAGGAGGATTTTAGCACCATAAGGATGAATTAGACATTCAGAAACGATTAATTTCCGCAGTACATGGCGTCATATTTAGATTTAATAAAAAGTTTTTAATAAAGCAGATTGGAAAAGGGATCCTTGCCTCCATTAGCCGGATGATGGATAACTGAGAAAGGTGAACAGCCACTCATTAACACTCTCTTAAATTACGAAAGTACTTGCCGCTCCCTCCCCCACCTTTCATTTTTTTCCCTTAAATGAGATAAAATAATACTGAGAGGATGAGCACTGAATCAAGTCCAACCATAATTAAATACGCTGATGGGGTGAAAGTGGTCTGCAGAGCTGGTGGTGTTTAAAAATGTTGCCGTGTGTTAAAATCGCTCCGGTTTCAGTTCACACCACAGTCTGTGGGAGTGTGACGAATCAGACTTAGAGTGTCTGACAAGCTTCAAACAAGGATGTAACGCACTTTTCTTTCTTTCTCTGAATAACCTGTTTTGTTTGTTTTTTTTAAATTGGAGATTTATTTATTGGGAATAGGTCTTCTACATATACATGCACGTTCACCTGAAGAGAAAAGCAAAATGCAGAATTATCAGGATTTATCAGAATTGTGAAGTTTACAGATGACTTGGTACTGAACGGCAATCTGAAAAATAATCTGTCAGGTTTTCGGTGGCAATGACACAACTTATTGGCTCACAACAGCCTCTTAATCAATAAACAATTTAAGTAAACATCACGGCAGAATCTTTTGCTGAGGTTTTACTTAAATCATACCATGTCATTAATAATTCTGGTTTCATCAGGGTAATGGATCAGCCCGGAGAACGTGAATTATTTCGCTTGAGCATCATAACAAATACATAAACGAGGCAGCCCTTCACTGAAATCTTTACAGCTTCTTCCCTGATTTAGAAGAATGAGACACACCCAAACTCTGCTGCTCACGTGCAGACCGGGTTGCCATAATAGCGCGCAGTATGACGATTAACAGTGAGACAAAGTCATTCATCTGCAACCTGCCCCATTTAGAAAGCAGGGGGGACACCATCTCTCTGATAAAGAGATGTTATATGGAAAAGAGGAATGTGTTTAACTCAGTTTTGATGAAAACTGAGAACAAAATAAAAAATAATTTTGTTTTTTTCCCAATACACTGCAGCCTGTACACACTCTTTAGGAGGATTTGCAAAATCCCAAGTCATGAATAAGACTTCTTAACACCTGTTTATGATTAAATTTAAATTTGTTAGCAATATCATCATTAACATTCTGGATTTACCTGCTTGACGGCTATACCTTTACAGACTGCAAACTGATATAATGATTAAAAACGGCATTAGTGTTTATCCTACTCGTGATGATATTCAGTGCTATGTCCAGTCTTCTGCAGT
>VUQG01001414.1:33372-45579 GCA_015106755.1 Etia nguti | reverse complement strand
CCCCCCCCCCCGCCCCAAAAGCGAAGGCTTGTTTTACATCTAAAATGCACTTGAGTGTAATGTTGACAGATATAGCTTGTGACGAGTGATAGTCAGAATGTATGAGCGCCCATAATGCCGCTGTCAACCTCTGGTGCCAGACTGAAAATAAGCAGTTCACCTCTGTTTTCATTCACGAGAGTGCAGCAGACAGCACTGACTTCTCCGCTGTATTTATTGACTTGTTTTACTAGCCCGAAACAGGGTGCTTTTATACGGGCCTGCTCAGTCTTAAGACTCTCCAGACATTTACATTATTCTTGACTGAGTTACACGCACATATAAAGGAGCAAGTCCGCAGGCTAGGTTAGATATATGCTTTTTCCACCTCTCCTTCTCTCCCACATTCATACAGACTCATGCACCATTTTATTACCCCACCATTTTAGATATTGTTACACTGCACCTTTTATCCCATTACTGCTCTACTATGTTCTTCAGTGTTAATTTTTTATTTTTCTGTGTGTTTAATATACATACATATATACATATATAAAATAGACACTGTTTTTCAGATGTGATACGTTCTCCTTATTTGAATACTGCTAAAGCTGATTCAGTATTCGGTGTATATAAAAGCCTAGATTTCATAAGGCTCTAAAAATCATCTTTCGCTGACTAATCTGCGTGACTGCAGTGGAAGATAATGAATGCCAACACCAGAGTCACAGCAGACACTGTGATCCCCCAACACCACACCCCACCCCACACAGCCTAAACCTCCAGCAGTATTTACATGATATTTCATTTTAGAATAAACCTCTTTTCTCTCCCACTGTGAAGATATTGAACTCTTTCACAGAGATGTCATCTTAACCAAAGCTTATTAAAAAGATGGACATCAAAGTTGTGGGTGCCCATTTATCTTATAGCACTCTAATTGGCCACCACAGGCTAGAGAACAACTAACTCCAAAATAGGAGGCGTCGAGCGGTTGGGCTAAAGAAGAGGATGTCTAAAGACCTCTCAGTGGATTCATTGCCAATAAATCCTCTCGAATGAAAGCGGGGCTTTTCCACGGGGTGTGGAATTTCGTAAATACATTATGAAACGCGATGCGGAGAATTAAGCGAACGCTCGGGTTTGCTTTCTTTGTTCGGTGTTCTTTTGTGGGCTACGTTGTCCTCCGCCTGACCAGTAACTTCAGCGTTTGCTTGACATATTTGGAGTTTTTAACATCATTGCTGACGACATGAGGTAATGCGCTCTGAAAAGGTCAGACGGCGCAGTAGCCGTGAGTGAGCCGAGATTGCATTTCACAACTCCATATACTATGTATTGTTTTGAATTCGCCACGGTGAATGAAACTGATTCTTTAGTCCAGAGTCACTGCTACTCCATCAAACACCACACGCCGGGCCTGAGGTGAATAATGTATTATGTTTTCCACTCAAGTGGGCAATAAAAACACAAAAACAAAGTCATTAATTGCCCACATACAGTAACCAAATGCCATCAAGAGCCTGTGCTCTCATTAACCTGGCACCTAATTATCTGCCTCCAGTCTGAGTCCTGACAAGCCCTACCGTCTGAACCCTCGGCTCGGTTTTGTTGTGTTGTGTCAGCACTCGCCAACCACAGCCAAGGCACCATTAGGTACAAAGAAGACAAAAGCTTCTCGCAGCAAAGGTTCCCTCTGCATGCGCCACCACAATGTTCCTCCTGTTAATGCCTTCCCTTCCAATTAAATCTGCAACTGTTAATTATTGTAATTATGAGAGTGAGCTCCCAGCTCTACCCCCCTTCAACCCCTCCCTCGCCGGTGTGTGGAGACGCTACGGGAGCTGTTGTGTTGCTTCAGTGGCGCCTCGTCTCTGCTCCACTGAAGCCTTAGCGGGGAATTGGATGCGGAGGGGGACGTGGTACACATGACAGGGGTGACGTGAGGGAGATTGCATGGTTCATCTTCGGTAACTGGGCGAGCGAGTCACAGCCAATGGCCACACCTCCAGTCTAACTCATTAAATGTTGTGTAAAGTACATGCTGGGAATAATTAGCACCAAATAACCTCTTTTTTTTGCTACCTTGCTTTCAGGGTGTCATTAAAAAAAAAAGTAGAGTATCCTCTGCAGGTGTGTAATACAATCGAAATAAAATGAGAAAATTTATATTTTCCCACTGATCATTCCTGATTTTCCACAAACGGGAAACTATTATTTTGTCCCTTTCTCATAGCAATGTGAAACTATATTCTTTCTGTGTTCTTTGAGAGTCGCTTGCGATGGATCCGAAGTGATGGGCTGAGTATAAGGAGAGCTGAAAAAGAGTGGATGGCAGGCCGGCTGCCTGTTAAATCTCTGCGTGTCTCAACATCCTCTTTGGCCTGCTTCTGTCACAAGCTGTTGTTTGGCCTGGACCTGATCTGCCCAGCCACTCCTTGCATTGCACTCTGCAGACCTAGCAGTAACCTGCAACATGGCTCAGACTCAGGATGCTTCCAGAAAAAGCACTGTTGTCCTGGGTGCATTCAGCCTCAGATACTGGAGGTGGATGTGTTTTTGTGAGCTTTATCAGTCCCCACCGAGAATCAGCACGTCAAGTGCAGTCTTATTCCGATGTCATAACCCCGCTTGCCTCGTAGCAGAGTCCTTACACGCTAGCACAGCTAGCAAAACATTCTGGCTTTACAATTTGGAGCTGAATTCTCTTCTATAAAAGACACTGAAGGAAAGAGCAGCTCCTTCTGCTTCAGGCAATGCAGCCTTTTCGTGGATACACTGCAAAATCTAAATGATGGACTGTCAACTCTCTTGCAGAAATGGCACTGCAAAGAATAATCTCTCTGGCAGTGGATCATGGTTGGCTGTATGCTACCAATGCCTTTTCTTTGTTTATGTGAGCATCTAGCCTTTGCACGCACAGATGCAGACATGGACGTATGCACATGCACAGATACACACAAATACAGAACACACACACACATACACACATACAGACAAAATGCTTCCAGCCCAAATCCTTTCTTTGGAAGCATACAGTGAAATATATGGGATTAATAACCTGAATAGCATTATTTTTCACCTCTAGCCTTTAAAATAATGCATGCTTGGCTTAGTGTCTGGGCAAAGTTTTGCCTGCGTATTTGCCTGGTTATCGGTGTGTACAAGACCTGCTGTGTGACCTGGTTTCATGCAATCTCCATCTTCTAATTAGGAGGCTGTAGAAAGGCTGGAACGAGAGGAGGAGTGATTAGTTGCCGTTGGGTATTTCATAAGTGGCTTTCAGTGCCACATTTGCATTATTTGCTTGGGGTCTGAATAACAAATCAGCCTACCTTTCCAGCAAATTGAGGCTAGCAGCTAAAGACCATCAATACATGAAATATAAAATGAAACTGAAGAAAAGAAATAAGCAAAACATGCTAACACAATATAGGGGGCAATAAAATGAAATATTGAAACATGAGATGCAATAACGGTCTCAAAGTGATCTACGCTCCACGTGCTAGTCTAGATGAGGCTTACAGATATTATTTGACTAATAAGGATGGGGGACAAATTAAAGGGAAGGCATAAATAAATGAGTGGGAAAATACAATGACTACAAACGCTTTCACACAGGTACACAGGAGCTGAGCAGCTGACATTTGGTCGTGCAAAGACAACTTGTGAAGCAGTGGCTCTGATTCTTGGACAGTAAAACTCTCTGTCCCCCCACCCATATTTCTCTTCGCTGGTGAAAGAGTGGTTTCATTGTTGGGACACAGATGGCAGGGGCTTCAGTCATAAAGACTGCTCCGCTAGTGCTTCAGTAAGAACAGTGACTTAAGTGACGTCTGCATTGAGATCTGTGGGAAAGATGGTCAGAAACTGCTATTGGCCTGTGATGCTTGTGCACTAGAGCAACATTCAGGGAAAAACAAAAGAGCAACTCTTCCCTAGCTGACTTGAGAATGCCAATGCAGCGTGTGATCAGACTGTCTCGGCAACAGTAGACTGTTGACGGTTACATAGAGAGGGATATTACAGCAGTGTTGCAGTCCTTAAACTGATCCCTACAAAGATAGATGCGGATTTGAAGGTTCAGAAGTTTAAAAACTATCACTGGTTTAGAGATGCGGGGAAAAAAAGGGGACATTGTCGGATGACACACCCCTTACCAACACCAACAGAGGGTGTAGGTCTGAATGCATGTCACCTACTGAGAGCCTAGTGAGGCAGTTCGAATATGTGGGCGTGGAGGGGTTTCTCATGTGGTTTGTGTCCACTTGTCCCCTGTAGAGGGAAGTGTCACTACGGATCTTTACGATGAAACATTTCTGTCTTGATGGGAGTGGTCTCTCCCAAGATGACAGTGTTTTTTGACCACTTTATTTGTTTCAAATAACAAATAAATGAAGATCAACCGGAGGAATGGTGTTCACTCCTCCAGCAGAATCCCAGAGATTTAAAAAAACAACACCAAGGTACACTGAAGCTGCTGTGGAAGATTTTCCTTTCATTTATTCCCGTTCTGTTTATCGAGCGTATGTTATGTTTGTCCTAGCTTTTGGTACGACTGCCTGAATACCACACGGATGTCTCTGTGTTTGTTGCTCATTCTGTGACTAGTGGACCATGTGAACCACGTGAGCCCTATGTTGGAGCCCCATGCTGTACGTGTCCTGTAGGGTCAGTCAGTGTGCTGATCTGTAGCGGAGGTCCTGTCCGCTCATTTGGCCAGTCTCCCCCGACCGCCGCGTGTGTCCGCCACCACCAGGCCTGGTCAGCCATCACTGAACCACTTGGCTGTTTGCCCACATTTGAGTCTTAGAAGGCAGGAAACAAAGTGGGCACTCACATATCCACATATAAACACACAAATGCACACATCTCAGACACACACACACTCACAGGGGTGCGCGCACACACATGATCGCAGCGAGTGACAGTGGCTCTTGTTTACTCAGCCCTCCCACCCTCCCTCGCTCTCCTTTCATCCTCTCCCTCTAGTCTGTCATGTTGTGTGTCACTTCCCACAAATGTCAGTGCCACCGTGGGACAGTGATTAATTTTGGTGTGCCTGGCAAAATGTCTTCAAGATGTCTGTTTGGGTTGTCTTTTCCCACCCCCTTTGCCCACCCCCGCTCCTCGCATGTCTTGGAGTTGTGGGTCGAGAGTGGCATGCCCCCCCTCCCACCCCAATGCTGTCACAGCCTTTTGGGGGGGAGGAGTGCCTCATCATCACCAAGGGACAAAGGCTACCTGAACTGACAGAGATCTTCTTTTCTGACCAGAGCCACTTTTTGTCACTCCCCAGCGCCACCATCTCCGTCCGCTGTCTGTTTAGTGTGTGCTGGTGGTGTATGATGGGAGAAGTCTTGACCCAGCACTGGGGGGCTGTAACACTTCACTGTCAGCGCGGCTGATTAGCTTATCACTCACTGCACTGGGAGGAAATACATCATCATTCCAGACAGGGATTCCCCAGTTTAGGGCCCATTCCCTGTCTTCTACTGCTCAGCATTTAATCACCACACTCTTTGTCCCTTCCAGTGTTTCAGCCTCACTTCTAAAATAACAATCCTTAGCGCCTCACAATGGGCGCTTTCTTCCTTTCCGGTGTTTTTATAGTAAAATCAGAACAGCTGCATTATTCACACGGACGCTCTTCTTAGCGTTTGAGCTGGAGACAGACAATATATCCATTTGCACTGACACAGATATTGTCCATGTGGAGGAAAGCAGACTGAGCCATCTTCCCAAATTATTCTTTTCAGTTCACTCAACAAAGAAAGTGAAACACAAAGTGGCAAATGTGCTTTGGCTTCCCCACAGAGTGGTATCAGGTATGGTAATTACCCTGCCATTAACATTGGGAATAGTTAATGTGTATTAATGTGTTAATGGCATGTTAATTACTGTACATGTTAGAGAGAGAGAGCCCACAGGCATTCTCTCAGATTCTTTGTGCCATGTGGATGTAGGCCAATCTTAAAAAAAAAAAAAGCCTTTAAGAACGTCGATGAAAGAGGATTCTTATGTTTCATTTGACAGAACAAAAGATTTTCAATGGTAATTTGATCCAGCTCCCCACCTCTCGAGCTGAAGGTTACCGATCCAGGCGCCACGACAAAGGAGATGATATGAAGTCAAAGGAGACGTGGAACGCGGCTGTAGCGACACTGGCCTCTTTGTGAAATGGATACTCTAAGCCCTCTGTAGTCTCTAGTGTTTTGCTTTGGCAGCGGGTTTTAATAACACGGTGGATTAGAAGCCCTGGATCCCGAGTGCCAAGCTTAAGTTAAAGCTCACCTTGGACGAGCTTCAGTAACAGGCTAGAAGCCACGGTCCCGCTCTTCCTTCCAGACGATTCTCTCCTCACACCATCAACTCCACGGCTTTAAGAGAGATGACCTTTGCAAATATTGACAGAAAATAAATTCTGTTTCGATTAGTTGGCTTTGGGAGACCTTTGCGGATCGATGCAATTAGATGAACAGACTGTCGATATGTGGCCGGAGCTGTTCACTAGAGGCACTGGGTAGGAGAGGACTGCAGGAGGTCAGAGTTACTTGTAATGAACAGGATGTTTTGGAAACAGTGGTGGAAGTAACCGAGCCACAGCGCGTATCATCTAAACATAGGTTACTTTACTGCTTCACAGAACCTTAAAATACTTTTTGAGAAAGAAAAGTGTTGCAAAAAAAAAAATCTCTGGCTTCATCTGCAAGAAGCGCTGCTCTTCCAGTGTATCATCTCGTGTCTGACAGTGCACTGAGCGAGGCAGAATGAGGTGGAGAAGCCCAGAGCCACCCCTGCACTCTTCAGCAGGCCACATTAACCCAGCGGGGCTCTTCCTTTATGGCTCTCCTGCTCACACTTCAGTGATGAGAGTAAACAAGCAGCGGGGCAAAGGTCAGCTAAGCCCACAGAATAAAAGAGGGCACAAGGGGGAAAAAGAGGTGGGAGGAAAGGAGAGCAGCCCGAGGCAGTGCTCAGATCGCTGTCAGGGCTTCAAGCAGGGAATGATGTACGAGACAACGGCCCCGAACCGGAAATGATTATAAACAGTGAACAGGGGAGAGTGTATGAGAGAAAAGGGCTGCATTGCCTTTATCTGTCAAATTTGTTACATCCACGGATCAGATAATGACAGTGAAACCTGTAAAAAGTGAAAAGAAGAGCCACCCCTAACTGATAGGGAAGGATTAATCACAGCGTCTCCTTTTGTCTCAGCCACAGAAGAGAAATGAGGAACAATCATATATGCAAGTGCTTTTTTTTTTTTTTTTTTCCCGGCTACCCCACCTGTATTGTTGAATGACAAATGGGGCCGATTAAGGACATGTGACATTATTATTACAATTTCTCATTTTTTTCCCCCTTTTATATCATGAAATGCACCCTGGTAATTAAGTGAGCGAGCATCATCATCAAGCCCATGTGTAATAACTGGAAGATATCGATTTTTCTTTCTTAAATTCCTTTTCTTTTTTTCTTTTTTCCTTTTTTTTTTTTTGCTTAGAGGCTTTACCAAGGTGACATGACTCCCGCACTTTCCCCTCGCACTGAGATTAATCCCACTTTGACTGTGGAGGTGGATTAAAGCTAAACTCGGGTGCCCAAACTTGTTTTAATACCCATATCATCAGACAAAAACAGGATAAAGATTTGAGCAGGAAAAGCAGCATTGCAAAATGTTACTGTGGAATTGCAAGTTACTATACAGATTTGTCAACCACACAGCAAATTAAAGATATTATCTTGCTTGAGCTTATATTGTGGAAGTTGTGTGACGACACCGAGCTTAGGCAGTGAATCCGCAATCTTTAGCTCCTCTAACAAAGGTGCGCGGAAAAGAGACAGTGAGGCAGAGATATGCTTTTCGCTCTTATTCTTTCTTTAATTTTTAGTATTTATGTGGTTGAGATGAACTCACTATCCCTCCCATAGCATGTGTTATGAATGACCAGCCAGAGCCGGCGTGGCACAAATACACCCTGGTGGACTCCTGCAGGGCCGTCTCCTTCTCGGTGCAGCACAGTAATCATTTTTATCCTGCTGATTTCCTAAATAGAAATGGACACGTATGATAAAAATGTCACGGCCACTCCACATGTCAGCGGACTAACAGGATTACGTGTCACTTTCTAATGCCTCGCTCTGTTTTCCTTTGCCGTGAATGGCCACAGTATTGCACACAGGAACTTTGCGGTAATATATGGTAAGAGACAAGTAGCTCTTTATGGCCTGTGATTATTTAGTTTGAATGAAACCAGTGATTTATGCCCATTTAGCTGAAAAGCCCTGTAAATTCCCTCAGCTGCATTTCCCCTGGATATGGAGTGAGTGGAGTGAAAGTGACAACTGGGTTTGGTGTGGAAATGTACGCCACGTCCCAGAGTTATATTTAATATACCTGACATGAAAAACGTGGCTACCTACTTACCACCACCCGCAGCACAAAGAAAAGTGCAGCCTGCTGAGTTTGCGTTGATTCAGAGAGTGGGTGTAAACACTGAATTAGGGAAAATATGAACCGTCGTGGCAGACAAACCACCAGCTATTAGAGCGTGTTGAGATCCGGAGCCGGGCATCTGGTCAGTCACATTTGAATCATGTGCCGTTTTGTTTCACGCAGCACAAACTGGAATGGAAACAGTCGAGTCTGTCCAGAATGATGGCTTTGGGTGGAGTTGTGCAGATGCAGCGTGATGTGGATGAGGGTTAGTGGAGCAGCGGCATATTGTCCACATGGATGGCTTGGCTCTGCAAAGCCTGATGGAGCCTTGTCCAGCATCTCAATGTCTCCAGCACAAATAGCCACATTCATCCACTCCTTTCACACCATTACACCTAAAAGACTCAAAGCCAGCCGACCTATAAATAGAGGAAAATTTGTTTTTCAGTGGCATTGCAGTTGAACAAACCACCAACGGGGAGGAAAACATCAGAAAACAGGTTACACTGTGGGCTTTTTTTAACCTACGATTGTGTTTATAAGAAAGATATTAAGAAGAAAAGGAGTGTTTTCTCTCTAGTATTTACTCTTGTGGACGGCTCGCAGGGTCAGTCGGTCAAAGCACGGTATAAAGGGCTTCTCTGATTGCATGCCTACTGGCTGACACAATAGAGCCACTAATCTTCTTATTTAGAATCCAAAGGCTAGCCATATCTTAATGAAGCTGTAATGAGCTCTTGAAAATCCCTGAATTGCGGGAGGGATTATTGAATTGAAACAACTCTGGTAATCATAACGTTTGAGTAGCCACTCAGTATTTACTGCCCATTGAGCCACATTTTTATCCACTTACTAGACTTGATTGCTTGAGCGTGTTTTTGGTGTAATTTTGACCTGCGAAAGCGTTTTGTTTTGGGTTTTTTTGCCTGTTTGTTTTCTGAAAAGCCTGACATTGTGGTTTCACTGCCAGTGCATCCAGGTGTGCACGTAGCCCGCGCTATCTGCTGTGTGATTACGACCTGCTGACAGGCTGGCGAGACAGAAGACCAGAGGAAATAAACAGCACCATCTGAAAAAAAACCACAGAAATCACGCTTTGCGCTTTGCATACAATTCACTACGCAATCATCTTGCTGCATGCGATTTTTTTCTTTTTCCTCATTATTATTTCATAGCTCAGGCTTATAATGGCCTAGATTCCTCTTAAATTAAAGGTGTAAAATAATTGAAGATTCAGAACTCACAAGGAAATAGACCCGAGTAAAACAGTAGTTACTTTTGTGGATTTCCCAGCATTCACTGTGTGAAAGACAGACACTAGAGGTATAGTTTTCTGTTTAGCATCCTTTCACAGAGTAGAAGTGCCACTTCACCATTGAGCATTTGTCAGTTTATGGATGTTGCTGTCATGTCAGCCTTCCCGTACACACAGTGTGCAGCGCAGTGTGTAAATAAAAGAGAACAGGCGTACACATGGGCGACAGGAACACAGCATATACACAGGAGGCGCTCAGTTCCTACCTGACGGGCAAACATCACAGTATCAAACGATATAGATTCAACGCTTCTGATTTCAGCTGTTCTGACTTTTTCCTCTCATGTTAATTTTCCGATCTTAATTCATCTCTTGGTGGCATTTGCTGAATCTTGTCCCTGTTTCTGTGTCTCTGCAGGTCTCAGCATCCGTGGCGCTCAAGAGGAGGACCCCCCAGACCCTCAGCTCATGCGTTTAGACAATATGCTGTTGGCAGAGGGAGTAGCGGGACCAGAGAAAGGTGGCGGATCTGCCGCCGCAGCCGCCGCCGCCGCTGCCTCGGGCGGGGCAGCCGACAACTCAATCGAACATTCCGACTACAGAGCCAAACTCACCCAGATCAGACAGATTTACCACACAGAGCTGGAGAAATACGAACAGGTAAGGAGGGAGCTTTACAACCCCAAGGTTAAGATCCTCCCAAGAAATGCCTCCCGAATGAGTTTTTATTGGAAATAGCACACACCCTCTGAGATGTTCTTCACGCATTATTGCATGCGACTACCAGCTTTCAAATTTCACTTTGTGTTTAAATGTTTAAAAGCCACTGAGTTGTACTTTACAGTTGCAAACTGTGGCGAATATGTACGATAGAGGAGGATGTGGGAAAAAAGGAGCTCGGGAAAAAGCGAAATTGCCGTATTATTCACTGTGTTGTAGTTGATTATAGAGATCCAAAGGAGTGCCCCAGTCATCTGTGTTAAATGAAAGTATGATCAGCTCTTTCACCCAGCACTTTGAGCCTGCCATTAAACACGGGCATTATGGGTGAAAATAGAAGGTGAAACTGTGATGCCTCAGCAAGCCAGTGAGGTAAATTAGAGTAATTTACTTTGTGCTCTCTCCGAGAGAGGAGGTGGGTATGCGGGGGCACGCAACACTTCGCCTGGAGTAAATGCATCTTTCTTAAGGGTGTTTCCAGGTTTTAATTATCTAAATGTAAATACTTAACAAATTTTACTCAGAGTAATGAGCTAAAGTGTGCACTACGTAAATGAGTTATTCTAATTAATCATGTATGAACTACCGTGTTAACGAAAAGCTGCTTAACTTCAGTGCATTAAGGCCAGGCCAAATTGCAGATCCGCATTTATTCTGAGATGACTTCACCTATTATGTCACAGTTATATGCAAACACTGCACTCCGTTGAAGCTTTTATCAAGAACACTGTGCATATTAACTCATTTAATACATGAAAAATGGATATAACTTTAATACATCAGTCAGGAGCTTTTTAAAGTTCTAAAACAAACAAACAAACAACACAAAAAACCCCACCTCATGTTGGTTGTTTTTGTCACTCTTTCTCTTGGCAGGCATGTAACGAATTCACTACCCACGTGATGAACCTGCTGAGGGAACAGTCTCGTACGCGGCCCATTTCTCCCAAAGAGATTGAGCGCATGGTGGGAATCATCCACCGTAAGTTCAGTTCCATCCAGATGCAACTGAAGCAGAGCACCTGTGAGGCTGTCATGATCCTGCGCTCCAGATTCCTTGATGCCAGGTCAGTTGATCGTGTGTGCTTAGTGCGAATGCGTGCGCCCGTATGTGTAGGTAGAAAGTTTCTACTTTTTTATTGCTTCTGCGTGACCCATATAAGTAAATCCAGTGGGCGAGGTCATTTTTAGACGGTGCGCAGGTCTGAAGTTTCTTTTCACTTTTCTGGCACAGCACACAGTGTGAGCACTGCAGAGATGCATGATTTTAATTATGCCCATGTTCCATGCGTTATCCATTTCCAAGACAATCATGCCCTCACACCTGAGAGCAGTTAGGACCCAAATGAAATGGGGGCCGAGTCATGTGTAATGGATGGAGGGGAGGTCATCAGCAGGTGTTGTGGATTACTCTAATCACTAACAGTATGGTGCATTGTAGAAGCTCTGCGGAGAGAAGCACAAGTTTGGGCCAAACAAGCCAAGTGGAAGCACATTTGCTGCCCACTGCCTGTGTGAAGCGCAGTAAACAAGGCAAAATAAGCAAATGCTCAACAACATGATAAGTAGTGCCCTGGGAGGGAAGGGGACCCAGATCTAGTTAGAGTTTGCTTGTTTCTACTGGAGATCCCTGGGGCTGTGGCACTTCAGGAACAATGCTCAACTGTGCATGCCATGATTTCTATAATGTACCGAGATGCACTCCGACTGGGCTTTGCGCTCCATCATGAAGCCCACCCATCCGCTGCACTAAACTCTACACATTACACGCTTGGACTAGAGATTGGAGACCAACACACCAAATTAAACA
>VUQG01001414.1:3914-25228 GCA_015106755.1 Etia nguti | reverse complement strand
TTTTTATTTTTTGTTTTTTTTTTTTTTTTTTTTTAAATATAAACAAATGGTGGTGGCTGTTACCAGCAATTCTGTGCTGTTGGTGTCATTTTGGCTTTGCTGTAGCCTTATTGCTATAAGCTCTTTAGACATGTCAACTCCTTGTAGGATCAAGTGTTTTTCACTTTCTCACAAGGTTTCTCACTTCCATGTGCAGTGTAGACCTGTGCCTACTGGCTCAGCAGAGCTCAGTGTGATCCCTACTAAAATATTAATAGTCGAATAACCTTAACACATGAAAAGAGAGGATCGGAGCACAAAAAGTAATAGAGTAAAAAACATATTCTAACAGAAAGCTGTGGAAAAGCACCCGCTTTTAGCCATAGCCCAGAAAATGCACTATTGATATATTCACATAGACCTTTAGCTGTGTTGGTGGTGACGTAGAGGGATCCAGTAAAGGCTAGGTCACGCCTGGAGCAAAGCAAAGTCAGGCTGGCTAAGACTGGCTCTCTTGGAGAGGCCCTGCCCTGTCACTTTCACTCAGCTCTCCCCACCTCATCCAGCCCGAGCCCTCCCTCTTCTTGACTGACAGGAGAATATGTAGCGACAAGCTGTCGGTCGCTGCTGAAATCTGCTTAGACACTGATTTCAGGGATCGCTCCCATTGGTCAGGACACAGGACAAATTTGTTTTTGAGAGTCTCTTTGCTGATGCTACTGTAATGCAGAGACTAGACTAGCTGCGTCTGCAACATTTTAATATCAACTGACACATCAGGGCAATCAGTCTATATATCTACATATTCTGTTTTTGGAGTGTCTAGAATTTACCAGGTTCATATTGCATTGAGTGTCTGATTGTAATCTCAACCTTTTCCATTTGTGTCCAAGGCTAATGGGGGATGGCAAGATGCAACGACTCCATCTTCTGTAATATCTCCAACAGAAGGACCTGGAAGTGTGCACTCCGATACCTCGAATTGATCCGCTATTAATGCATCTTCACCTCTAGCAGGACTTTTTAACTGGCTGACCACCTGAAGAGGATATCGAAAAATAAACTTTCACAGCAGATTGGTTTTCACGTATCTTAAAATTTATCACGACCGTGTCGCACACATTGAAATTCCATCCTCCATTATGAACACCAAGTGTTTCCCGGTAGCTGTTTTCTTCTTTCTTCATAAATCAATCAAGTGTACACACCATGCTTTTTTAAATTTTTTTTATTTTTATTTTTTTGTTCACTGTAGAGGTAAACACATGCACATTTCCAAACAAAAATAACAGTAAACTTTCAGGATAATTATCTCTTCTCCACTCAAAAGTACGCGATGACACTTGTGTGTTTTCCGTGACATTTTATGACACCTTAAAGGCCCATTTGTTCGATTCTTGATTTAATTGCCGCTCTCCATTTTGATAATTGAGTCCTTACAACATAGAGATTAAAGCAGCTGTTTCTTTGACTGTAATGTGCTCGCAGTCTTGTCCGGCAACTCAACAATGCTGTTGTTGACAGCTCAATGGCAGCTTTGTAGTTACTTTCAAGATTTATTTTTGCCTTACAGCTGTATACATTAGTACAAGGAAATGACTATTCAAACTCTGGAACATAAAGAAGCATAATTGATTGCTTGACTATAACATGACACCACTGCATATTTTATAATTTGATGTTTAGTATGTACATATGTAAACCTTTTTTTTTGTACTGCTTATGGAAGCCCCTCAACAGCACACACACACACACGAACAGTAGATCATTACAACATGGCACACAGGAGCAGGCCCCCATTACACAGGAAAAGTTGTACATAATATAGCTTAAGAGTAATTATACACCCCACCAATCAATACCCAGCTTTATTACCTCATTCATAGAAACCAATAATTTCCAACATTTCTGTAGCTTAGAGCGCTCACCTACTACCTCTAAACCATATCACCACCACAGTTTCTTTGGCCCTTATTTAATGTTTTTATGTAGTTATTTTGATTACATCTTGTAACACTGTAAACTCTTCATTCTCTATGTAATCTAATGTATATTTTAATCTTTTAATAAAATGATGTTGCTGCTGTGCAACTTAAAATAACAAATAAAAACAAAACAAAACAATGAAATAACAATATTAATACCATGGAAAATAGATGGGGAGGGGATGGGAGGGGGTTGGGTGGGGTGGCTGAAGATGTTGTTGCTCTGTGGCTTATACAGCTGGGGGGTGTGGGCGCGGGGGGCGGGGGACGTGTGGCGAATATTGTTGATAAATTAACACCAAACAGTTAAAACTGTTGTAAATAATGAAGGGGAAAAAAAGAACATTTTGAATGTTGCTCATCTTGTTACTAAATCATGCGGAAAAAAAAGACAAAAAAATCACTATAAAAACTGTAATGCATAGAGGTTTCAGTATTCAGAACTGTACATTTCCAGCTCTGTTTAACAGGGTTCAAGACTTCTTTTCTCTTTTTTCTATTGTATGTGATTCTGAAACTGAAAAGTCATGACAAATGATTTGTGGCAGTGATTCTAATGTATTAAAGATGTTTAGTGTTACTTTCTAACCAGACTACACCCTGGACTGAAAAGTCTTCCTTGTGGTAGTTGTGTAATTTCAAACATGAATAAACCTTTTGCTTTCATGACAGCAAGAGGATGTGTTTGTTTTCTTTAGTTTTTCCCTTAACGCTTGTCTGGTAAGTAGAACCTTGGCTCTCTCCTCCATCTCCGTAAACTCCCAACGAGGGATACGATTTAATGGTAGCTGACTGCTCCTGCTCGTTAATCTGAACTTCAGAGTCATTAAAAGCCATTTTTTCTCATTTTTTAAACACATTTCATATTTACTTTTTAGATAGATTAAATAAAAATTAAAGATAATATTTCATGTTATTTATTCATCTCTTATGGATTTGCCAACTTTACATATTGTGGGTAGACACTGAGGACTTGACCTGAGTTGTAGCTACTGTAGAGCTGACAAAGTGCAATTAACTGAAATGTCAGGCACTTCTAATTCAGGCTGTTTTGTCTGTCTGTTGTGGAAAGGCTGGCTTAATGGATCATTGGTTACCAATTCCACATGGAAATTGACATCCATTTATTCTCATTTTCTTAGCATAGTTCTTCATTCTTGTCTTTCTACTAAGCTCGTGTCCAGAGTTTGTCCCTTTCAGTCATGAACCCCCTAGATTTTCAGCAAAGTACTGCAACAAATATCCCCAGCAAGCAGCAAGTTCAAAGCACATGTACAAGTTTGTTTTTTTTCTTTGATACACACAGTAAAAAAAGAAGTAACAGCACAAGCGTGATTCAAGTGCAATGCACAGGCAATTTCTAGGAGAACATATTTGTCCACTCAACCAGGCAAAAACACTGAACTCCTTTCTCCGGAAACCACGGCTTTGTCCCAATACTACACACCCATGTCACAGATTTCTGTGCACATGCACATATATTTTCTTAGAAGATGAAATCAAAACCCCAGTTTTGCCTTTTCCTTTTTTACATATGATCCTTTTCTGATCCACTCTAAGGATCTATGAAAGCATGTAGAGGTCAGTTCAGTGTTACTCAGCCATTCGGAGTGCAATCTATTTGCTTATTCTAGCTTTACAAATGCATTTGCTTCCCCAATTCTTCAACTATTACATTCTAAGTACTGCACTCAGCAAAATTGCTCTCAGAACCTTTTAAATAAAGAAGTTACATTTTCTAAGATTATGCCTATTAGAGGTTTTTCTAAGGTTCATTAAAGACGACATTTTCTAAGTAAAACTCACCATGAAAGGCATGCATCATTAAATATGGAAATCCTGAATTATATTAGCAATATGCACCAAGCTAGCGCCAATTAAATTAGAGAAAGATATCATTTGTATTATTAAGGTAGAGTTCATATTAGATTAAATATAAAATGTAATTTTGTCACGTTATGATTTATGCCTCGCAATGCTTGGTTCACGGACCCATGTTATACTGTATTTCAATAGAGTGATTGTTAATATTAAAATGTAAAAAAAAAATGTAATTGCATCACACTATTGCTCAATTTAATTGGTAGGAAGTTCAAACTGAAATTTATGAGCTGCCAAACGTATTGTTCCTCTCTACAATATGACTTGATATTCAAATGTACAAACATCACCGATCAAAGATTGCAGCAATATGATAAAAAACAGAAAGTATATGTAATTCTTCTGAATTTGTATTTGAAGATTGTTCCAGAAAGAACAGTACTGTGTAGGCTAATGCGAGTTAATAAACAACAGTCTATGCATTTTAGAAATCCAATTAAAAAAATATAATCAACAGTTAAACTCCAAAAACATCCAAATCTAAAAGCATCTGTGGTGTCAAGTGCAAATGATACCAATACTCACTGAAGAGATTTTAAGAGGAAGAAGCTTACAGCCATTATATTGTTTAATAGGTTCAGCGATGTGGCAAAAACAAAGACAAAAAAAAAAATCTTTCAGAATTTAGTAAGTAAAAAGTCCTCTGAAAGACTGGGTTCATTTCTTGTATTACTTCTTGTGAGAATCTTACTTATATCCTGTTGTTTTGGCTTTTTACATTTTACTCAGTGCTTTATGACACTATCATGGTGATGTAATCATAAGGACATTTGAATGTTTTGTATTTGTCCACGATTATAAAATCTCTCTTTTGACTATTAAAGCCATGTTTTACTAAATCATCATATTGAGAAGTGGATACTTCTATGTGAGCGTAAAATTTCTCCTTAGCCTAACAGTGAATGAAGAGTGCAAATTACTTAAACTCCTGGAGTGGTTGTGTGTCTCTTTGAACAACTGTTTTTCATGGAAAAAATGTATTTGTTATTCTGACCACTGAGCCAAAATTAATTAATTAAGAAATCATGTTTTAGTTATTTTAATAGGATATTCAAACATGTAATTAAACTATATTTCTTTCTTTCTTTCTTTTAAAAGCACACAAGGTCCTGTAACCTACATGTAAACATTAAAGACATGGTGCTGTAGCTCTTATTTAGCACAGGAGCTTTGGATGAAAACGGTCTGGCTAACTCGCTAATCGCCACCCTTGGACAATCATTTTGGTAGACTTTGCTTTGGAAGATGCTCATAAAGAGAGCGAGAGCAGTGTAGCCTGAGAGTAGTGTGCAGTAGTTTGATTCACTGAGCAGATGTATAATGGACCATAGCCTGCCTGCACTGATCTCTTCAGCCGCAGTGACTTCTATTAAGAGATGAGTCCTGAGTGGCCTTTGAGCTTAAAACAGTGGAGTTAATTAACATTTGATCTGGCTTCTCTTTACATCTTTAGAAGTTCATTTTCAATTTCATTTCAACGCATTCAGCCATTTTGGTGCTGAAAGATTGCTGTAAGATGGCACGTAATCTCTCCTCTGAACTGAAGGTGGCTTATCATAGCTGCTTGGACAAAACCATACATGTGAAGGCTATGACAGGAGACAGATGTTTGCCCTGCCTCTTAGCAGACGCGTGTCAGTAACAAAGTGCTGCCTTTGTGCTGCTCAAATACACTCATGCCAAGTCGCTAAAAAACTCTCAAAAACAATCATACAAACAAGTAAAAAAAAGACATTTATATTTATTTTTATTTCATATTTATTTTTTTGACTCCCTCATACTTACAACTAAGAAATACATTTATTGCATTAAAAGCATGAAGAATGTTTTAGAGGTATAAATATTACACTATATTAAAACAATGCTATTTGAAAACATTCCACAGTAGTTTGTTCATGTTTCAATTATATATTCTGTAAGAGTGGTACAGATGTTTCCATCTGTGTACACCCTCAGTGGCTACATTGTTACTGTAGGTGCACCTGTTCATGCCTTCCTTAATGCAAATATCTAATCAGCCAATCACAGGCCAGAAACTCGATGCATGAGCATGAGAATGAGGGAAAATGGTGATTTGATATGTGTATTTTAGAAACTGCTGATTTACTGGGAATTTCCCACACGACCATGTGTAAGGTAGAGCATCTCTGAATGCACAACACATCAAACTTTTAGGCAGCAGAAGACCCCACTGGGTGTCACTTCTGTCTGCTGTCAGCTTGACTTAGATCGTAGGACACTTGAAGACTTGGAAACAAAAAAAATTTAATGTGCAATGTGGAAATCAGCTTTATTCTCTTTGATTCCTGAGAGTTTTTTTCTGTCTTCATAACTCATACAGTATAAAATACAATATATATTAAATACATATTTTAATCATATCTAGTAACTTATGGAATCTTTTGGACATCAAGGGGCTTGGAGTTATAGGATGTAAATATGCCATATTTTCAGACTTTCATTTCTTGTCTGTTTGCCTTCTTTGCTTCAACATATACCCTGACATGCAAAAACAAACAAGTCTGTTGTCAACTTCTGAAAAAAAGATAACGCAACTGAACCAATTTCTTTTTATTATTTTTTTAAAATTAAGATTAGGAAAGTGGGTCACTGAATAAACATACCAGACAACAGACTAAATTCATTTGCAAGCTTTAAAAAAGGTAAGAAGTGACAAGTCTACCTAAAGTGACAACATGTTTGTGATAGATTCCTTTGAAGTTTTCTCCTAATACATTAAATGGTCTGTTAAATATCGTTCGCTACGTTTTCACGTGGTGGAGGTGAGACGATTTAAAAGAAGGATGGCACCATTCTGAGAAAGATTATCAAAAGCTTCCTTCAAATATTCAGAATCCCGTGGCGCTGCTAAAGAAGCTCTGCAGTCAGGGTTACGTGTGAGGTTTCCGACCTGGATGAACCTTATTGTGTTCACCCTTGTCACGGTTTGCTCCTGCAAAAACAGGAGTTACCCCCCCCTCCCTGCAATATGTTTATCTACAAAGAGAGAGTGGCACTCATTTAAGTGCAATAAGACTGAAATCATCTGCACCAAAATCACTTTTTGGACTTCTTTTCAACTGCACACATTAAAAAAAACTGCTTAATAAGATGCATGTGAGTGCTTCATGTGTTCTCCTGTGTCCTTTTGTGAACCACCTGCCGGTTCAGTTGGAGATGCTTTGTGAAGCCATGTTTTATGATAGATGCATTTTGGAAAATCTTTTATTTTTTCTTTTCAAGGTTTTTTCACCAGTGACTACTAGTTAGCTAAACTTGGCATAAGGATTAGACACAGAGAGAAACAGCTATCCTGGCTATTTCTGAAGTTGTGATTTAATGCTGACTTATGCGCTGGAGTTGCTATTTCCTCAATTTTCAGTCTTTATGCTAAGCTATGCTAAGCTGCCTGCTGACTTTATTATTCTACTTTGTGTGTCAACGCTTTAATGAGATGTATTTGTGTTAATTATAATCATTTAGAGAATGCGCCGCTACTCTATAAAAAAATACATACACCATATTGCATTTTATAAGAAACTGGCGAAATGTTAATTTTAGTGAAATCGATTCAAACCTAAAATCCTCCAGCTAGCGACTTTGATTCTGGTAATTACTTGGAATAACAGCTAGTCTTTACAGCACATTTTCCATCCTCCATTCGCTATGTATTGCTGTGTGGCTATAGGCTACATTGTGTAATGGGAAGTCATTAGCTTTTGGTCTGATGCAGTTTGTTCTCAGTCCCTCGCTGCTACATTTATATTTCATATCTTATGTTTCACACTGTATTAACAGCTGTGGCTTGTTTTTGCCATCTGCAGACAATTACTTTAGTTTACTTGGCTTTGTAATAATAGCATGTTTTCTTCTTGCAACTCTCTCAATAGACAACATACTGCAAATTCTTGACAGGTGCTGAGGCATTTGCTCGGGAGACATGGTGAGGAGGATTATTACTGCATTATTTAGTTCTCCTGAAATAAACAAACAGATTCCCTTCCTGGCATCGTGCGCGACTAGCGAGTCAGCATTGTGTTTTGCATCGCTCCAGCTCTGAGCAGCCAATTATGATGTACGTTGAGTAGCGAGAACCTCCGTGCCCCTTTTCACCTCCAACAAGACCCGCTCAGTGTCGAATATTTTTCCCTTCCATCCCCTCTCATTTGCTCAGTATCTTCTCCTTTTATGACCTTTTTACATTCACCTTGCCTTGTTTCACCTACTTGCTATCACCACAGTGGCTCAGGTTCTGCTCCACAGTCTAGTTTAAGTATAATAACTTGACACTTCACATTGCATTAGTCTTAGTCCCGACAACAAGGTTATGTGACCTATAGTGTCAGAGAGCATACACCATACTTGCCTGGAGTAGCTATTTATCAAGACAGCTTTGGGCCACCTATGATTCAGAGCAGAACAAATACAGATGTGAGGCGGTTATACCGAGGACATATTTGTCCAGAAACCGTGGCTTTAGCCGCCATCGCACAGTTTTCTCTCACAGACATTTCAGTGGGATTTTTGAAACCTTTACACCACCATCGTTACAGGTTAACATGAAAAAATATTCATAGCTGATCATTTTAATTCACTTATTTCACAGCCTGCCATGCAATCATTTGACTTCATTAAATAATGTGTTTTTTTTATCTTGTTGCTTCATATGTGATCACATCTAAGGGCAGAAATGTATGGGCACTTTTCAGTTCTTTTGACTCTGAATTGCAACATACTTTGCATTCTGCAACTATCTTCGACTATTGATTAAAAAGCATGAGAGGAGCGGCTGTAGCCGAGTAGGCTGGTTCTGAACCCCGAGGAAATCATCAGGAGACAAGTGACCTCACTGGTGCAAAGCACAGAAAAAGTTGCCCAGTGGCATGATGTCATATTTAACATGCAATCAGTCATCCCATTACCCCTGGCAATAAAATCTGAAGCAATAGACATGGAAGATTGTCTTGAAGAACTGTTAACACTGTCCCACGTATCATAACTAATTTCTTAAAAACTTTTAAAAAAGTGATATAAGCCATACAAATATTCCACTACATTCTGACCCTTAAAAACAATTTCTAATAAAGTTACTGATTTTACACACAACGTTCAGTGGTTGTAGCACGATGTAGCACTTTACTGGACATGTAAACCCCCATCAGTCTTTTACACAACTGCAGCTTTAGTGAATGTGTTTATCTTGTTTATCCCCCGCTCTCTCTCTCTGGGTCTCCGGGCTCAAAGTGGCCCCTGTCTGCTTCCTGGTAGTGTCTGGGAGCCCAGGTCTATGAGGCACCAGGATCATTTTCCCTCTGTAGCTGTTGTCACTAGCATGGACCCAGCTAATTCATCTTGCTAATGGCAGGTGGGTCAGTTGAGCGCTGTAATTGTGATTTCTGTTTTTTCTCCCCCCTTTCATCTGATTTGGTCGCAGTAGTTATTTTATAGTACAGAATAGTAGATTTACTTTCCATTTTCAAGGAAGCGATACACTATAACTGGTGTTTTATATACAATATAATTGATTTAAAAAAAGCAAATAATCACTCCTTTTTCACCGGCCTATAGTAAAGTTACATTTAGATTATTGTCATGAGATAAATTGTGAAGGACATTTTTCTGGATTAATATAATGAGCTCTATGCTTTAAAAAAAAAAAGAGAGAGAGTTAACAGATTTTCTTTCAGAGTTACTAGAATGAAGTCAGCAGTCAGTTGGAGCCACTGGGGCATGAATCTCCAGAGAGCGGTGGACATGCAATGAGCCCAGGCTGATTTCAGGCAGGAGGAAGGTCGTCACCACACAAATGAAAAACATGAGAAGGGGTTCAAGGTCTAATCAAGTCCTCAGACTGCACTCACTGGGAGCAATTAAGTTCCTCCCTCTCCCTCAACATAGGTAACCAGATCCTCCTATTGACATCCTCAATAAAAGGTCATTTACTGTATGGATAAAATGATCAGCCTGCCTTGTCTGAGAGCCTTACAGCATAAAATGAACTTGAAAATTGTGGTCAGAGCTATGACCAAAAATAGCAAGTTATTCACCAAATTGACAAGGACACATAATCGAAGAAATGATTCACATTAAAAGAACAACAGGAATACATTTAAGATGCGGTTCGACAATAAATGATTGCACCGCATATTTGGAATCTACATGCAGGATCTTCGCTGCATGAATTTTCAAGACCTTGGCACTGAGTCCAACCCAACCACAGGAATTCATTACAATCATTGCTAGTCTGACACAAATTAAGTCCTGGTACTTTCTGTCTTGCCTTTCAGACCACAATGCTTCATCATAAGTCATCCTTAATTTGTATGGTTGTCACAGACTCTTGTTGTCAAGTCTGTTAGCTTGCAGCTCCCTTTGTCAAAGCCTGTCAGGACTGCACAGACTGGCAAGGAGAAAGGATGGCAATTTCCAGACTCTGATCCTACCATGAATGTCTAAAAAAAAAACCCAAAACCTTGTTTGCTTTCGAACTAGAAAGTAAGTTACGGTCCTCTCGAGTGCTGATTGTCTGCCTGGCTTTTTACAGGGGGCTGACATCATAGGGGAAAAACTATATATTTTACAACAACAGATAAAATTCTATACCAGACTGCAAGATGATGCTGTTTCTGTTTAAAAAAAAAAATTAAAAACATGAATTTACCGGTGGTGAAAAGACATTTAATTTTTCCATCTCTCGTTCCCAGGAGGAAACAACGTGTCTCTGTTTCATCTCAGAGCATCTGGCTTTTACAACGCATCTTAGTTCAAATTAAATTTCATTTTGACGCTGCCAAGTAAAATTGAATAAGGGCTGCAGACGTAAAATGATACTACAGTATAAGAATTGTGATTAGTAATTCAGCTACTCTGTTGACTCAGCCTCTGGGGGAAACAGACCATTTTTTTGGTGCTATCGGTGTAGCCAGCAGATATCCGGGTGAAAATTTCAATTTGCACTTTTGTTTATGAATGCGAATAAATGTTAAAGCTAAAGTGACGATAGCTAATGGTCATAGGACAGATTTTGGCAAATGCCAGCGTTTTTTTTAACGTTTCCATAGGGACTGTTAATCGCCATGCGATCAAAAGCCATTAATTAGTCGGACTCGACTACAAGCAGACTACAAACGGGAAACTGCTCCGGACATATTAGTCACAGAAAGACACCGCGTTTGAGAGTGACTTATGAGTCTGACTTTCCCAGGGCAATAATGAGCGCATATAAAGTCCTAAGAAGTCTCAAGAATGTTTAGATTAGCATACGGTAGCACACATGATGGCTTTTCTTTTGGCAAGCCTTTAGTGACAGTCGGTGCTGTAGGTAATAGAAATAAAAGAGTTGCATTGACCATAAAATACTCGTCTCCCCAGGACAACGTTTAGCAGGAGCCACAGAAATGAGCAGCAGAGAAGAAAAATGTAAATGTATGATAGTGGGGAGTGAGCTGTCATTTCATTTGGAATTCCTTTGCTGTACCCCTCCATCTCTGTTAATTACTTCCACAGCAATGCATAAATTCCCCTGGGCTCTTAACCAAAAAGCAATAAACATTGTTTCACACTGACTCCCTCACTGGTAAACAATTGCAAAAGAAACAAGAATACAAGTAGCCAGTTCAACAGAAAATCCATTTGCCATTATTGGTAACATTATTTTTTTGTTTGTTTGTTTTTATTTTCTGATAACTTACAACCTCGAGCTAAATAAATGTTCAACTTCCGTCAATTTTCCTTCCATTTTCACAAGAAGTTGGATACTACCGCATTTCCAAAAACAAACCAAAAAAAGGAACATGTGAAAAATGTTGCAAATCTGTTGAACTTTACAAACTCTTTTAATTTTCTTTTTAATGAAAAAGAAACACTCAGTTTTAGCCAGCAACAGACCAAAATAAAGTTAGGACATCAGCATGTCTGTTAAGGTGTTGCATCATCAGCTCCTCAACAAATAAGGATTTTTTAAACATTTCATATTCCCCCAAATGTGTTCAGTGTGTGATAGGTCTGGACTGCAGGCGCGTCAGCTAAGCAAACAGGCTTACTGTTTTCTCTTCAGCATCACTCCATTAGTGGATTAAGTAAGTGGATTATGTTCCACTTATTTTGATTTTATCAATACAAAATCAGCCAAAAACAACGGCATTTAACAATGTATGGTAAACTGTTCTAAATATTAAAACCATAAGATTCTTGGTGACAGAGGGGCAGTTATCCATCTTGACTGGTTGAAGAGAGAGGAGAGCAAAGAGAGAAACAGCAGCAGCACAGAGACGCAGCAAACAACATCACATCAAATGCTCAGCAGGTTGGTGGTGTTGGTACCTGAACATCAGGAACATATGGCTCTGAAGGAGGAGGCATTTGCAGAAAGGTACAGGGAGAGAGAGGAGAAAGTACAAAAGACAGCAGAGGGAAGATACAAAGTTAATGACATGCGGTAGTGTGGAGTGAAACAGAGAGTCGAAGAGGCGTGCTCAGTGCAGAATGGAGCAGTGTTTCTCTTTCTGCTTTATAAAGGTTTCTTCTTTGCAAGGTTGAATTTAAACTTGGTGGATCCAGAGGCAAACTATGTTCACTGACAATGGTTTTTGTAAATGTTTCCGAGGCTGTGCAGTGACATCCACCACAGAATCACATCTGTTTTTAAAGCACTGCCACCCGATGCCCTGCAGATCGCAGCCTGTTAATATTGGATTCTAGCCCCATCCCTTGTAAGCGGCGATTTCCCCAGACTGCAAAATGTTTTAATTATATCATATACAATACAGGATGAATTCCTCAATATTTTAACAATTTTACAGTATGATGCATTTTCTTAAACTGCTGAACTATTTGCTGCAGTCTTTCAGGGAGCAGTAAAAACTCCCTGAGCTTCTCTGGGACGCTCTTTTTATACCCATTTACATTTACTGACTTACAATTGACCTAATCAGCTGTGAAATCTTCCAGCACTACAGACCTTTTTCAGTTTTGTAATGTTTTTAAACTTAATGCACATTAATTAAAATTCATTAACTGAAGTCCATCATGTAAATATCCCAGATTAAAGCTAATTTTCATCTGTTGTGCCTGACTGGTTGATGTCATTTATAACAAGTAACGTGCTCTTATTACAACATTAGAGCATGTTTATTAAATATGTACCAGTATAAGAAATGCATTCCCACTTTGAACAAAACCAGGCTTGATGTTTTTCTCTGTTTCCTCTCTTTATGGTGAGCGTAGATGCCTTGCATGCAGCATATTAACAGTATCAGTGGTGTCATCTAACCTTTAATCTCAAGAAAGCAAATAAGCAGATTTCCCGTGGAGTTTTAAGTATTTCTTCATGGCGAGCGTAGTGCTTGAATATTTTAATTCATTAGTTACAAAACGCAGCGGTGTAACAGTATATAACAGTGCTCTCTTTTCTTACAACGTCTGCGTTCTCTTTGCACAAGAGCTTTGTAATCTGAAGCTTCTTACTTAAAGCATGAAACCAAATCTGTAGAGGAAAATTAATCAGGATTTCTGTAAAGACTTCAACCTGCCAACCTCTGTTTTTTTTTTTCTTCCTTTTTTGGTTTCTTTTTTCAAGTTTATACAGTTTCTTCGTGGTTGCTTTTATTAGATTTAGGTAATTGAGTGCAGAGACAATAGAGAATGAGAAATAAGATTCATTTTTTACAGAGCACTACACATTTTGGCACTCTCAATCTGCAAAATCTTACAAAAACATTTATTACTTTGGGTAAAATAAATTGTGGAGCAATAAATTCAATGTTACATGTAGTAACTTGGTTCAGTGGTGACATTATTGTTTTACATTAATGGCGCATCATTTGGTAATTTCTTTATTTCACAAAACTGTTTGAGAAGATTTGTTGTGAATTGACAAGACAGTAGGCTGAACTATGGCAGCAGGTAAATGGCAGATTTACACTAAATATTACCAGAGGCCTAATAGTACTCACAGGGAAAACACTATATACTTCTAAATGTAAAGATCTTTGTTTACTAATTGACATGGTTGAAGGAAATTTCAGCTCCAGTGTGCAATTTCAATTGTTAAATTCATTTAAAATACTAGTCTGTGTTTTCCTGCAGAACATTTTTAGTTATAACATTATTTTGCTATGTGTCCCAATAAAAGATTATCTTTACAAAATTCAGTGCACAAACTGAACAAATCCAGAAGAGGAGCAACTTACTCCTGTGCCACAACAGGCTTGTACAAACTTGCATTTTGGCAACATCTGGAAGTAGGAATCACATCCACTTGTCCCACCTTCCCGCTGGCCTTTACCTCAGCCACTGAGTTGATCAATAGAGTATCTTAGGTGGTTGCTGGAGGACAGAGTGGAAGATTGTTGCCTATCGGGGCATACATGGGTGGACCAGCAACTGCACTAAAGTGAGGTAGAAGATGATGCTAAAAAGCACGTATTATCCATTTGTTGCCTAAGCTGCCAGCATCCTGCTTACTGGGATATTATCCATATCAGAAGTAGCAGAGCAGACAAAGGTGGTGCCCATGCACAAGGACACTGTAGGTCAAGTGAAGTTAAGGAAGAGGGGTCGTGGCCTTGGGGCAGTTACTTCTTGAAGTTTCTCTTTTTGACCTGCCGACCTTACGTTGATTATGAAACTCCAAGAACCTCGAAATAATATGAGTTTGAGGGAGGTGCTGGAATGGGCATATTTCTTCATATTTTTAGACAGAGCCAGGCTGTTTCCTGTTCCAGTCTTTGTCATAATGAGTTACTGGGTATAGATTTATATTTAGCTGCCTTGCAGACATGACAGTTTTCCAATACTATTCCTCTAATGTTATGTTTGATCTGGAATTTTCTTATGCTTCACCAAAGATTTTTTTTACACGCTACAACTTCACTGAAGATGACTTGTAAGTATCAATTTCACCACGATATCGGTGATATTCAACACGGGAGTCAATGCAGGAGAGTTTTGAATAGGTAAAGAGGCAGTACTGCAAACACGTTCCTGCTGGCACTATCAGCAATGACTCATGGATGTGGTGAAGGACTGTATTTATCTGAGAACAGGACAGGGACAGGGGAGGGTTATCAACAGTTTCACACATCCACCGATTCCCTCTGAAGTGAGATGCACCATATAGGTGTAAGAACGGGAACAGCAATAGCAAGAAATGTTGGCAATATCAGCTGCCTGTGGCCTAATTATTTCTGGAATATAGCATTTCAAATAATTACTGAGGTGCTCTTAGAAAACAAGATGGACTGAGAGGATGTTAAACTTTTTGAAAATCATTATCGCGTTTGTTCTGGCTTCAATAGAAAAGCACATTTCAGCAAAAGGTGTCACACCCGTGCATCTTGTTATGTCCCCATAGTGCTTACTTGCAAAGTGACATTCTTATTCATGTCTGAGTGGGCATATGCTGCACAAAGGACACCTCACAGAGAATGGATTCAAGTCATTGTGCGCATACAGACAAAGTAGAGGTAAAGTAGTTGTACTGATGCATTGACATGACATCAAAGCAAACCTCAACATTACACATAGCTGGCTATCTTTGGAAAGTGATGATGATCTTCGCTGTACTTCTCATCAACAGTGAGAAAGATTGCAAGGTACAGCCGTCAGCGCGCTACATCCCATTTGACATGTTGACACAGCGGGTCCTTAAAAGTGCATGTGTCAGGAACTCGGAACTAATAGTGCAATGTCTAACTTCAGAAGATTAGCCAAGCAATGACATAAGCTGTGGCTGCTCTGGTGTTTAGAAGGCGTCTTTGAAAAATGTGTGTGGCACTCGTACGTGAGGAGAGAGAAATGAAGGCGATGGGAAAGGAACTGCGAGAGTGGAAAATAAGTGAAATGTAAGTCATAGGTAGCAATATTTTGATAAAGTAATCATGCTTCAGGAGCAAACCTCGGACTCTGATATCAGCCGTTGGTGATTCTGCGAAGCTCCTGCGAACATGGCAGCATCAGATTTACAAATTGAAAATCATTAATAATTCTAACCAGGATGTGATAAATCTGGAATCACTCCCGATGAACCTGGACACACTTTCATAAATCAAAAAGATTACTTGGAAATTTTTTAAAATCTGACGTCAAAGTGTCAGGCTTACTAATGGTTTTTGTAGATCCCTTACCGTGATATATCATTAATCTGAGATACATTTGAAGTGTGTCACCGGGGGAATATGGCATTCCTCTAATATTAGGAATATGCTGGTCCGTGTCAATACCGGAGATAGAAGGGATAAAAGCAGGTGGAGGTGCTGGGGGAGAAACTTCCCCAGCGGTTACATTTTGATAAGGTGGTTTAATGAATATTTAAAATGACCATACACAGCAGAAACTGAATACTCTTATATTTGAATGTAACACTTATTCTGGTTGTGGAAGTTATCAGAGCCCGACTGATATATTGGCTGGCCGATATTATCAGCAAATAGCTAATTGGCCAGTATTGTGGGCCAGCCATTTAGCTATTTGCCGATGAATCAGTATATACAAATAATTTTCATTTATCAGAAAATTATGAAAGCAAAGAGAGATGGAAAAATACTCCTGAACATGTTACATTGCACAGTGAATCATCCCCGTTTGAAACACAACAAAGTGACCTGTCTCCGTCCTCTCAACCCCAGTCGCTCACAGCAGATGGCTGCCCCTCCCTGAGCCTGGTTCTGCCAGAGGTTTCTTCCTGTTAAAAGGGAGTTTTTTCTTCCCACTGTCGTCAAGTGATTCCTCATAGAAGGTAATCTCATTGTCGGGGTTTAGTCTCTATTGCTGTAGAGTCTTTAGTTTAAAATAAAAAGCGCCTTGAGGGGACTGTTGTGATTTGGTGCTACATATATAAAACCGAATAGAATAGAACTGAATAAACGAGCAAAGCAAGTTTATTTTTAACACAGACTGTCGTATTATCTTTGTAAGAATTCGTGAATAACTATACAGATGCCAGGGAAATCTGTTTTTTGATATCAGAAAGCAAAAAAAATCTCAGCCCATGTATCAGATTTTTAAATCTCAATCTTATAATTTATTTAGGGATAATGATGATATTTGAACACTGCAGTCTAAACAGATAATATGCTGTCTCATATGCTTTAATGCAGTGTCAGTGTTTGCCTCCTAAATCTTGAGAATATCCATACAGAAAACTCTGCATCCCCAAAATCCACATCACTGCTGAAATGTGTTCTTTATTCTGAGAGCAGTGTTGCTGAGACTTAGGAGTGCTATTGTGAAGAAGGAGGTATTGACCGTGATGGTGAACAGGGCACCTCTGTAATCTAAATGTCATTCACTGAAAAGCATCTCCCACACAGCCAATGGCTTTCATCTGAATGTGCCTCCAAAAGATTCAATTACTTTTTCTCTCCTTCTATTTCTTTCACCCTCTGATCTCCACCCTTCCCATGCACTAGTTGCTTATCTGCTGTGATTATAGTCATTATGAAGCAGCCGTGTCTGTAGTGCGATTTCATCAGGGGCAGACATACTCTGCCAGCTGCCTCTGCAACCAGGTCCCGTTTAGTAAAGGAGCTGTACAAAGAGCTAACTGCAGATGTAATACTAGATATTTCAGCTACTACTTGGCCTTCCGTGGATTGTTGTAGTCGTCACTTAACTGGAGAGGAAATTATAAATAATTACACATTCTGCGCCATATATTCTGTAAACATCACATTAACGCGAGCGGCGGCGTCTAAAACCTTAAAGGTTATGTACTCCCCAGCTCTTACTATTTCCTATTCTGGTGAGGCAAAGGGAGAAGCATGGCAGCCCGAGGATAGAGGGCTGTATCAGTCAACACAGCTGCTCTTTTCATGTTCAAAATCTGTTTCTCGCACGTCTCCGTCAAGGTTTCAGCGGAGGGGGTGGAGTTTAAATGCGATGGAACAAAACTCATTTTTTGACAATGACATCAAAGGAGATGGCTGCTTTTGTGTTTGAAGTGGAGCATGTTTGAAGTGTTCAGAAGACAGTGGAGTGGTAGGGCAAGTTCATTGTTGCTTCGCTCTGGGGATGATTATCAGCTGCTATCGGCACGAATCTCTGAAACAACTGTCAGCATGACATGTGAATAATGATCTCCCTTTTTTACCTGCTGATGCCAAACCAACTCTGACACCTAAATACCTACAGTACTACTTGAGTTCAGGCATTCATTTCCTTTCTTCTTTCTGTCTTTGGCTACAGTTTCACACAATTCGAGGAAATTATGGGAGCACATTGTTTTAGCACACCCTCCCACTATGCCCTTGTAAGCACTAAAGAATTAAATCATTTCCGTTATACTCTTTTTCCAATTATCAATAGGGTACAAGTAAAGAGATATGCTCAAGGTTGAAGTATTTTCTTCTTATTCTGATATAATAATAAATAGCGGTGTGATTCATTATTGTTAAACCCCTAGAATTAAATTCAGTCATCTCTATTGTTTGGTGGCGTAAAATCAAAATGATCAAAATGTGTAACTGTCCAAATATTTCTCTATATATAAATAGATCTGTATCATTTATACACATGCTGTTTTCCTTTTTCCCCTCCATGATGCTGGGAGTCATAGAGTAATGGCTGACACTGCCCTTGAATATAAACCTCTCATTCATATTAGCTACTATCATATAAATGTGTGCTCCTAATGGTTACATTAACCTAGTAAAATAAACAAGTCAACACTCCTACTAATATGTGTAGTGAGCTCTAGATTTAGTTGGGCCTCTAAAATCCTCCTCTGCTAACTATTATTGTACATGGGTTGGCAGTCTATAGTCCAGCCTGTAAAATCTTTCAGGAAGGGTCATTAAGGATATTTCATTATCTCCATATTGCCAAGGTCAGGTTGCCCATATATCCACTTTACGGCTGCTAGGGGAATATGCTGCGACTGTAGTATAATAGACCAGAAAATGTCCACACCAGGAATGATGGGAAATCAATATCGGGCCCAGCTCATCAATACAAACCCCATTTTCACAAGCAGGAAGAAGGTACTCCTGAAAAAAACGTCGAGGGAAATAGATTGAATCAGAGCGAGAAAATGAAATAAAACAATGTTTTATTGTTAATAAAATGTTTGTTTTTTGCCGTACAATATGCTGCGAGACTCGTCAGGGAAGAGGTTTAAACTGGTTTGGGTTGATTTTGCTTTAATCTGCCAGCACTGGATCAGGTAGTCCATAAATGTCCCAGCACAGTCATGTAACCACGTTAAAGGAGAAAGAAACATGGGTTGTGACAATGATTTGCCCCATTTGTTACAGCAGTGGCAGCCAGGAGCTTCAATCTGCCTTCGGTTAGTTAGAAGAATGTTGATGCTCTCGGTTTATTGCAGGGTAATGGCAAGAAGAAATGTAGGGATGCCGACAAACGAAAGAATGTTTGTATCATTGCAACTTGGGGAGGATGTGCGGTTCAGACCGTTCGATCATTCCTAAAACAATTCTGCTGTCACGGCGAGCTGCTATTTTGGTGTTAACCGTCTTTAATTAATTAATTACTTAAAGCCTGAACAGAAACTGTAAACAAGGTGGTTTTTGAGATGCAAGGCATATTCATTCCGAGGTGAAATTGTCAGTACATGTCGGCTATTTGTTAAATAAACATAGATGAGCGTGTTGTGGTCCAACAAGGAATTTACAATGTGCTATGGTAGAGAAAAGAGAAAACAGCCCGTAGTTGTTTAACCAGCCAGTGGTAGCCTTGGGCGTTGTTTGTTTATGCAGCACAGCTTCCAACAAATGAATATCACTCTGGCAAACTGATGTTGGGGAAAAAAAAGGACTGCATACAAAAAGCTTCTCCCATGCCGAACGACCAATAGCATCCAAACCCTCCAAAATACTTCAAAAGATGCTCGCTAGTTCTATCTCTCCATATCTTAAACGTATTTTATTTCCCCTCCCCTCAGTTATTTTACGGCACAAACAGTGATTCACTAGTCTTACTGTACAGTAGATACATTGTCTTTGTATGAACATTACACATTGTCTGCTGCATGTTAATGGCTTATTGACCATGTATGGTGTAATGAGACCTTGGGTGCAGGGGCAGCCATGATATATGAGGGTGAAAATTGGCCTCTGCTGCACTGATGACCTAATTTCAATATTCAGGGACTTGGGGATGGAAATGACACTTTTCACATTTAAATGCTTTGTATTAGCCCCTGGCTTACTGTACCTCGGCCTAATCCCAGTTCACAGACAGAAATGAACAGAGAGAGTCTGGGAGCTAGCTTCCTGAATTGCAACCATTCATTGCAAACACAGCAAGGTGTACACCCTACAACCGCCAGGCAGGGTGCACAAAGAGAGAGCGTTTGACTCGTTCCAGGAGTCACCTTCATCTTTTTCTTTTCAGCCGACTTGATGCATGCATTCAAGAAAATAAAGCAGAAGCAGATTCCAAAAGGGCTCTGTCTTCAGAGATAACCTTGAGGATGTATGGCATTTAGCATTCCACTCAACCTCGGTCATGGCTTCCTGAAAGCGGTCATGATTTCCCTAAAGCACATATTTTGATCCTCAGCCTTACACAGGGAAATATTACTACCTCTTCAAGCTAAATAGGAAAGTTTCCTATATTTCTTTTCCTTTTTTTTAGCTTCCTGCTTCAAATGTGAATTTAAGGACTGTCATTGCACGTTAGGGCAATAGGGGATGAAGCTCGATGACCTATTTGCATTTCTGTCTAGGAGCTGAAAAGAACACGAGGGTGGGGTATATAGTGGAAGGTTGCGAAAATGCCGACTTATTTATCATTCATCCTTTATTTCTCTTGTATTAGTGAGTGGAGGTGTCATGTTTGGCACATCGAAACTCTGTGTTCTGCCAAAGAGATGTGACGCCAAGAAAAATAGATGTTGTTTTAACCTTGAGCCTGATTTAAGCAAACATGAATATATTAGGCGCAGTATCCCTCATCTCCCAGCTGACGTGCTCGCACTGTATTCTTGCAATGCCTCTGTATATTAAGTGCAGTCTTTACTGCAGACAAGAATATAAGCTGTCAGGGTCCAGACAAAGGACAGGTGAACCACAGTGTAGCAGCTTTGCTTTCTTCCTTGACAAGGGAGAAAAAAAAATCCTGAAAGATGCTCTGTAAGCTATAACAAAAAGATACACTTATATTTTTCTTTCTTTACTCACCTAAGATGCCATACAAGAGTAGATGGGACAGTGTGTTGGCCACCGCTTCTTAGGGAGTTTTTGTTGTGTACGTGTGTGTGTGTGTGTGTATTTTTGTGTGCCATGGGGACAGCGCAGTAGCTCACGGTGCTCCGACAGGTCCACTGTGTGTGGTGTTCTGCAGCATCAGCAGCCGGACAGGGGCCAGACGGTGGATTTATGATGCTAGCGAGCGGAAATGACCTGCTTCTGTCATTGGGTGTGTGCCCCATCACGAGAGGCCCTAAACTATATTGGCACAGCACTGACAGACATGTTTGTCATCCAGTCAGTTTTGAAGATACCAAGCAAG